>JARQOC010001265.1:0-45218 GCA_033576535.1 Allobates femoralis
GAGAAACTGGAGATGGCTGCATACCACAGGCTAAAAGATGACACCTGGACTGATTGGAGGATGGACTTACGAAAGACAAAGAATTACTTCTTACTAACAAATAGACATTAGCGTAATCCCACCTAAACTCTTAGCATAAATACACCCCGTTTTGGACATTTACATGCTTATCTTTTGGACTATAAAAGATGGTGTACCCGGATATCTACTTCAGTTGCTGTGTATATCTTGCCATTGCTTAATAAAGCAACGAACATATTATAAGTTTGAACCAGATTCTCCGTCTGATTTACTCTTATCTGGTACCATATGTTCATATTCTGATTTGGAGTGACCGGTGGAGGAGTGGAAGAGTTACATTGCCCCGTCAGGTGTGCGGCACCACAATAACGCCCAGTCAGCAGGCTCGCTGTCTCGGTGTTATGATGGACACTGATCTCTCCTTAACCCCATATATACAATCTCTCACCCTCTCCTGTCGCTTGCGCCTGAAAAATAACTCCAGAATTCGCCCTTTCCTCACCATGGAAACAACTAAAACCCTCACCGTGGCCCTGATTCATTCCCGTCTTGACTATTGTAATTCTTTATTAGTTGGCCTCCCCCGCAGTAAGCTTTCCCCTCTCCAGTCTATCCACAATGCAGCAGCCAGGATCACCTATCTAGCAAACCGTTACTCAGATGTTTCTGCTCTGTGCCTGTCACTGCATTGGCTACCCGTACACTATAGAATCCAATTCAAATTGCTCGTTGTCACCCACAAAGCTATTCATGGTGCGGCACTTCCTTACCTCACCACCCTCATCTCTGTCTACCACCCCACCCGTCCCCTTCGCTCTGAATGCAACCTCAGACTAACATCGGCATTAATCCGAACCTCCCATTCCCGACTCCAAGACTTCTCTTGAGCTGCACCAAGAAATTAGGACCAAGAAATTAGGACCATCCACAACTTGCATAGCTTCAGACGCTTCCTAAAAACACACCTCTTCAGGGTGGCCTATCCTTCTCCCTAACAGTAGTTATTTAGACATAAGATATTCTTTGTTATAAGCCCCTGTACTTTGTGTTCCCATCCTGTCTTAGATTATAAGCTCCTTCGAGCAGGGTCACCTTCATTTTTTGCCTTTTTATTGTATTTCCTACATTGATTCTATGTTTATTGTATGTAACTACTGTTCTGTATTACCTACCATTCTGTATCGTATATTTTTCTTATATGTACCATTGTAATGTAAAGCGCTGCGGAATATGTTGGCGCTATACAAATAACATTTTATTATTAAACAATCATTTTTATTCATTTTCATAACTCAAGAACAGAGAAAATGCATATGCCAGAATAATGACAAATCCATATCTAAGCACAACAATCAGATCACCCAACAATCCACAGTACCTATGCCCATATTACGAAACTGAACAGCACCCATCTACCAAAATATAATTGGATCACATAAGTGGTTTAGATTCTTGGACAAAGTGCTTCAGTGTCCGCGCTGCTGCTCCGAGACCAAAGAAACTCAGACACAGGAATGTCTGGTACAGCTACAGCCTTTATTTTCCGACGCGTTTCGGAGCCTCCTCCCGAGCTCCTTCCCCAGGGAAGGAGCTCTGGAGGAGGCTCCGAAACGCGTTGGAAAATAAAGGCTGTAGCTGTACCAGACATTCCTGTGTCTGAGTTTCTTTGGTCTCGGAGCAGCAGCGCGGACACTGAAGCACGTTGTCCAAGAATCTGCATTACGATCACGGTCACCGTTGGGAGTGCGGTCCCTGCAGCAGCTGCTTGTACGCTATTCTACCAGTTGTGGGTTTCACAACTGACAAAGGTGAGCAATTCCACATCGATAAGTGAAAGTGTGTTATTGAGATAAGACCCTATTTGCGCATTCTTTCTTTCACACATAAGTGGTTTAGACCTTCAGTTTCCCCAAAGTACCCTGAATGTCATTCAACAAATACCAGTTCGACTGCAAAAACGGAGTCATTATCTGCCTTATTTCATCTTGCGAGTGACATACCCCAAGGCCGTGGGGACTCGGATCCCGGGCGTTGGTTACGGGGGATTGTCACGGGGGGTCGATACCTGGGTCTGTGGCCCTGGTGGTTGCTTAAAAAGGTTTTCTTTAAAAAATAAAGGGGTTTTGTTGAATAGTTTGTGACGCCACCTACAGTGTCTGGTGATGGCACCAGCGCTGCTGCAGACCTCCTGGGATCATGGATGGCCAACCTGATGGTGTTGCTCCTCGTAGGTGGCGCGCGATCCCTGGGGCAGTGATATGGGAATAGGATTGGACAGGATCAGGGCTGTAAGAACTGACACACACACAGAGTAGTTTTCCGTACTTTTATTGATGTTAAACCGGCACTGTCCAGGGTACACTCCAGGTGGTTGGGAAGCACTTCAGGACTTTCACAGCAAGTGATTAGTAAGGCATCCTTGTTTCTGTCTTACTTGTGTTGAAGCCCTGACCTCTGTAAAACCTGGCCTGGCCTCCTCTGTGTCTCTCACCCTTATGGTGGTTAATAGGAACCTTCTGTGGATTGCCGCTGACTCTCTCTCTCTCTCCCTCTTGCGGTTCCTGGGTCTTGTGTTGGTTGCTGATACAGGTGTACGGGAGACTGGAGTCTCCTCAGTGAACTGGTGTTTTCTGCTGGGCTAAGTGCTCCTTAGCAGACTCGGACTCTGATGTCTGGGTTGCTTCCTGGAGTGAACCGGTATGGTTCTCTCGCCTTGCCTACGACCCTCACTCTTGGGTTCCTTACTCTGGCTAGGTTGTCCTCGGGTTTGGGCCTAGCGTGGCTCCGCTACCAGGTTCTCTACACAGTACTGCTCTGTACTGCATGGACTGACTGACTCCGCCCCTAGCACCTATATTTATAGGGGCTCCCCCTACAGGCCTGGGGTGGAAGGTGTTGTGTGTGTGTATGGGAACCTGACGTGGAAATCCCTCCATGCACTAGGTGTTCCTGTGGCTACCTGTACCGCAAGGTGCCACATTCCCCCCTAGTTAACTTCAGTACTCAAGGACTGAGAAAACTATTTTTCAAAACATCTACAACAATAACAATAACAGGTATGATAACATAGTCTAAAAAATGAAAAATTACAAAAACCACTGAAAAATGGTGAAAACAGGTAAAGTGCAGTCCATACGGCGCTAGTCCATCCGCCACAGGCTGTAAAACGTTTATTGCCATAACCAGTCCTATGGCTTTGGTCCATTTTTAAATAAAGTGGGGAAATGCAGGGAAAATGTCAGAGTTCATACAGTATAGTCTCTGTAGGCTCAACGCTTTTAACGGTTATGGGTTCAAGTCTTTTAAGTCCAATAAATTGAAAGTACACAATAAACATTTTCCCTGTGGGTGTCTCGGCTTAGGAGTCCTAGTTTCTACCTCCCAACCCCAGGAACTTTCTTTTCCTAACTTAATATTCATGGGGCTGGGCCAAGTTCCTCCACCCTTCTGTACACTAATAATTACATTCAATATAAACGCTGTTTCATATTTACATTTTACTTCACCTTACTCTCCATATCTGAGTGGTGGTTGTCCAATATTGCTACAGGTTTGCTGGTTTCACACTGCAGTGTTTTCACTGATCAGTGTCCATCCAGTTTGTGTACCAAAACAAGGAGTTTCTCCAAAACTCAGAACAGGTGTTAATCTTTCAATTATACTTTTTCTCTGCAAGTTCCTCTCCTGGTTTTGGCACACAAACTGGATGGACACTGATCAGTGAAAAAACTGCAGTGTGAAGCCAGCCGTTGACCTACATTCTGCTAGTGTGGTACTAGTGTCTACTTCTAGTGTGGTGTGTGCTGGCAGATTATAGTATTGCCAGTTTTTCTATGGGACTGACAAGTTCACCTATTGCAGGATCCTCTAGCTCTGCTACAACGGGTGCTTCTTCTGGAACTTGAATGGGTTCTTCTGGAACTCTTACAGGTTCTTCCAGTCTTCTGGTGGTTGAAAGAAGTGTATTACAGGTATTATTCCAGCTCCTTCACATTGAGGCCAGTCCTCAGGAAAAGTCTCCTAGTACTGTATGTAGCAATCATGGGCGTACCCAGCGTGGAGCGGGGGAAAAGCTGCCCCCTCAGAAGGGAACCTTTCACCCCCTTTGGCCAGTGGTGTCACGGTCGCGCTTGCGACCCATGAGGTAAGGGGAATGGGACCCACTGGACCACAGGGGGGACCCGGGCCTGCCCAGACTAGGGAAGAACAGCAACCGGGTTCTGTGGCAGCTGAGCATGTGGGCTAGGTGGTAACCTGCAGGACAAGACGACACCGCACACTTCAGGTATAGCAAAAAGTAACGTTTACTGAACAAGAACACACATCAAGGACACGGAACATCATGGACACGGAACATCTCGGACACCAGGCGGGAACCTCAGGGTCATCTCGGACACCAGGCGGGAACCTCAGGGTCATCTCGGACACCAGGCGGGAACCTCAGGGTCATCTCGGACACCAGGCGGGAACCTCAGGGTCATCTCGGACACCAGGCGGGAACCTCAGGGTCATCTCGGACACCAGGCGGGAACCTCAGGGTCATCTCGGACACCAGGCGGGCAAGACATCGGGGTCATCTCGGACACAAGGCAAGACATCGGGGTCATCTCGGACACAAGGCAAGACATCGTCAGGCAGGACTTCAGGACCATCTCGGACACCAGGCGGAACCTCGGGGTCATCTCGGACACCAGGCACGGACACCAGGCAGAACCTCAGGTCCATCTTGGACACCGACAGTGGCAGACCAGGAGCAGCATGTTGGACCTAACACACAGGGTTAGGTTAAGAAACCTAATGCGAGGCTCTGGCGACGCCCAACAGGGAAGAGGAACTTTAAATAGGAGCTGACCCTCAGCTATAGGCTGGGGACAGCAATTCAAGCGCACACCCTCCATCTTACAAAACTGGGGAAGGTGTGGCGGCGCGCACCCTAGGCACAGTCAGAACCCATACAGCATAGCCAGCACAGGAACCGATGCCCAGAGCACCTGGCAGCGGCTGCAAGCCTAGACACACGTGGAAAGTCATGCACCATCTGCAGAGGACCTCACAACCCGCGGATAGCTTCCACAGCGGGAGCCAGGGTCCACACATGGAAGTTAAACAGCGGAGCACTGACAATACAACACATGTGCGGCTACGCAGCGGAGCTGGGAACTGAGCAGAATCCTATCCAGGTAACATACTACAGTCTCCCAGCTGGTCAGGGGGGAAAGGAGCATTGGGTGAAAGCGCAGTAACGCCGAGGGAACCAAGACACCAGACCACCGGCGTTACAAGTGGAATATCTACGGGAACCTGGCGGTGCATTTTCTCCGGACGCAGCAGGGGGGCACCTCCTGGCCTCCTGCTGCAGTGCCCAAGGTCTCTCCCCGCCGGCCACATCTTCCGTCTGTTCCCCCCACAGTGTGAGCCGGTTTTTCTCTGCCCCGCTATCAGCTGACAGCGGGGGCAGAGAATCTGAAGCCGCAGACTCCTGCAGTCCATTATACACGAAGCGTCTATTAGGCGCTTTGCATGTACGATGGAAGCCCTGATTCCCGGCATTTCTGGGTCAGGGCCACGTCATCACGTCACCTGATTACACTGATGATGTCACCCGACAGAGGCAACAGAAAGATGGAGTGCAGCATTCCACACTGGAGCTGAAGAAGACAGGGGGAATTAACGTAATTAGGGGAAGGGGGACAGGTTGGGGGGGGGTGTATGAGGAGCAGAGTGGGGGGGAGTATGAGGAGTAAACTGGGGGGTGAGGATATGGGGTGTATGAGGAGCAGAGTGGGAGGAGTATGAGGAGCAAACTGGGGGAGCAAGGTGGGGAGAGAGTATGAGGCACAAACTGGGGGAGTATGAAGAGCAAACTGAGAGGACAGGGTGGGGGGGAGTGGATGGTGGGAGTATGAGGAGCAAACAGGGGTCAGGATGGGAGGAAGTGGATGGGGGTGTATGAGGAGCAAACTGGGGGACAGGGTGGGAGGAAGTAGGAGCAAACTGGGGGATAGGGTGGGGGGAGAATATTTGAACCAAACAGGGGGAGAGGATGTGGGGAGTGTAAAACGAGCAAACGAGGGGGAGAGGGTGGGGGAGTCGTGTATGTGGAGACAGCATAAAGAGAAAATGGGGGATTTCAGGACATAATCCGGGGCAAGGGGAGATGGGTATACAGTCATGGCCAAAAGTTTTGAGAATGACACCAAAATGATATTTTCACATGATCTGCTGCCCTCTGGTTTTTATTTGTGTTTGTCTGATGTTTATATCACATACAGAAATATAATTGCAATCATATTATGAGTACCAAAAGGTTATATTGACAGTTAGAATGAGTTAATGCAGCAAGTCAATATTTGCAGTGTTGACCCTTCTTCTTCAGGACCTCTGCAATTCTCCCTGGCATGCTCTCAATCAACTTCTGAACCAAATCCTGACTGATAGCAGTCCATTCTTGCATAATCAATGCTTGCATTTTGGCAGAATTTGTTGATTTGTGTTTGTCCACCCGTCTCTTGATGATTGACCCCAAGTTCTCAATGGGATTAAGATCTGGGGAGTTTCCAGGCCATGGACCCAAAATCTCTATGTTTTGTTCCCTGAGCCATTTAGTTATCACCTTTGCTTTATGGCAAGGTGCTCCATCATGCTGGAAAAGGCATTCTTGGGCGCCAAACTGCTCTTGGACGGTTGGGAGAAGTTGCTCTTGGAGGACATTCTGGTACCATTCTTTATTCATGGCTGTGTTTTTAAGCAAGACTGTGAGTGAGCCGATTCCCTTGGCTGAGAAGCAACCCCACACATTAATGGTTTCAGGATGCTTTACAGTTGGCATGAGACAAGACTGGTGGTAGCGCTCACCTCTTCTTCTCCAAAATAAGCTGTTTTCCAGATGTCCCAAACAATCGAAAAGGGAATTCATCAGAGAAAATGACTTTACCCCAGTCCTCAGCAGTCCACTCCCTGTACCTTTTGCAGAATATCAGTCGGTCCCTGATGTTTTTTATGGAGAGAAGTGGATTTTTTGCTGCCCTCCTTGAAACCAGGCCTTGCTCAAAGTGCAAAGTGCAGAAGCACTCACACCAGCCTGCTGCCATTCCTGAGCAAGCTCGGCACTGCTGGTAGTCCGATCCCGCAGCTGAAACAGTTTTAAGATACGGTCCTGGTGCTTGCTGGTCTTTCTTGCGCGCCCTGGAGCCTTTTTGACAAAAATGGAAGCTCTCTCCTTGAAGTTCTTGATGATGCAATAGATTGTTGACTGAGGTACAATCTTTGTAGCTGCGATACTCTTCCCTGTTAGGCCATTTTTGTGCAGTGCAATGATGGCTGCACGTGTTTCTTTAGAGATAACCATGGTTAACTGAAGAGAAACAATGATACCAAGCACCAGCCTCCTTTTAAAGTGTCCAGTGGTGTCATTCTTACTTAATCATGACTGATTGATCGCCAGCCCTGTCCTCATCAACACCCACACCTATGTTAATCCAGGAATTTCAGGGAAGAAAGGTGTAATGCGGTCCGCGCTGCCAGAAACATCAAGGAAGACCCAAGACGAAGTTTTGATCCAAGCCTTCTTTATTCTCCTCCTACGCGTTTCAGTGCCCACCTGATGAAGGTGCCAGGTGGGCACTGAAACGTGTAGGAGGAGAATAAAGAAGGCTTGGATCAAAACTTCGTCTTGGGTCTTCCTTGATGTTTCTGGCAGCGCGGACCACATTACACCTTTCTTCCCTGAAATTCCTGGTTTAACCCCACGTGTGGGGAGTCGGTGGAGGTCCAGCGGCAGCCATCAGGATACTATCCTACATGCGCACAAGCCAGTTGTGGGTCACACAACTGGAGTAGGTGAGTGAATTACGCTTCTCACCGCTGAAACTTAGTGTCTTGTGATAAGGGCACTATTGCGCCTCTTCTCCCCCTCCCCTCTCTCTTTTAACACCTATGTTAATGGAACAATCACTAAAACGATGTTAGCTGCTCCTTTTAAGGCAGGACTGCAATGATGTTGAAATGTGTTTTGGGGGTTAAAGTTCATTTTCTAGGCAAATATTGACTTTGCAAGTAATTGCTGTTAAGCTGATCACTCTTTATGACATTCTGGAGTATATGCAAATTGCCATTAGAAAACCTGAAGCAGTAGACTTTGTAAAAATTAATATTTGTATCATTCTCAAAACTTTTGGACATGACTGTAGACACAGTATGTGGAGAACAGTATGGGACGAAAGAGGGTAAATTTGAGGATCCAGTAAGGGAAAGATGGCTGTGGCACAGTATGTGAAGAGAGGGGGGATTATATGGGTGTGGAGACAGTATGCAGAGTGAGGGGCATGGTTGCGACACAGTATGTGGAGTGAGGAGGGATAGGTGTGGACACAGTATAAGGAGTTAGGGGGGGTTATATGGGTGTGGATACAGTATAAGGAGTGAGGGGGGATGGCTATGGCACAGCATGTTGAATGAGGGGGATCAGTGTGGACACAGTATGATGTGTGAGGGAGATGGCTGCGGCACAGTATGTGGAGTGAACGGGATCGGTGTAGACACAGTATGTGGAGTGAGGGGGATGGCTGCGGCACAGAATAGAGTGTGAGAAGTGTGGGGTTGTATGGAGGGGGGGCAGCATGCAGGGGCAGTATGTTGAGGATGGGGAGTTTGATGAGATATAACAGTATACACAGTGGGCAGTAAAGGTGGACATAGTGTTAGAGGACAGTGTGAACAGGGAGCCCAGTACGGAGGGAGAGGGCAGTGTGGAGGGCATGTGCCATAAGAGGGACAGTGTGTAAATCATATTATGTGCATGGAACAGTAAGGAGGAGCAATATTTATTCTGGGGTACAGTGTAGGGCAGATATTTTTACTTAGGAGAATTTTTACAATTCTGCTATTTTTAAGGGTATCATGCCAGGAAGTCCTGCAGAAGAGCGGAGAAGATGGTTGTCTGCAGAGATAAACTGGTGCCTGGACAAGATGAAGGAAAGAAATAGACGATCCCGATCGGAGACGCCATCTATAAGGTACCTGCATGTAAATAATTATTTGTGATAATGACTAATTCTCATGAGTACTGTGGTTCCTGTATGCTTCTATTGATGGCTGGTAACAACAACTCCCAGTACCTTTACCATTGTTAAGGATGTAGTAGGAGTTGTAGGTTCATGCAGTACAAATGTGTGACACCTGACATTACAATTGTTTTACCAAGTACCGATGGTGGTTGTGATGATGACTTGTGTTAATGATGAGGGTTCTATTTATTTATTTCTGTACCTCTGGTGCGTCTGGTGATGTATTGATGTGGGTTTTTACATAGTGCTTCTGTATTGATAGGGATTATATGGATGTATTTCTGTACTGAGGAGGGTTTTGATGCTGTGTTTCTGCACTGATGAGGGTTCTGGTGATGTCTTTCTGTAGTGAGAGTTTTGACATAGTGTTTCTGCACTAATGGAGGTTGTATGGATGTATTTCTGTAACTGGTGCGTCTGGTGATGTAGTTTTGTGGTGCTTGTGCTGTAGTTTTGTGCTCGTGAGACTCGGTCACAGGTGCGCTTGCACAGAGCACGCAGACCTGCGCCACTGCGCAGGCATGAGAGCAATGTGACATACACAGGTGCGGTGGCCTTTTCAGAGTGGCGAGGCGCACATTTCAACCAGTGGGGCGACAAGGACCAGATTGAGCAGATCCTCCCGGACCATTTTCAGCTAATTTCCATACCGCTCAGGAGATATTAACCCTCCGTCACATACAATATCGGTTCTAACGAGTTCACATACAATGTGACTGTCAGACCCAGGCTAGAAAAATACCTATAATATCTAATGTTTGCAATTTCAGTGCTCTAAAAGTGATCAGTGACCTTCATAGGGATGTAATAAAAGAGACTACACATAATCAGGTGCAAAAAAAACCATTTACTTAACATAAAACTAATAACTCTGAAATACAAACATTTCAAAACTCCCGCCAAATAGTCCCCAGTTCGACTCCGTCAATAAAAACTCTACAAAGAAAATTTATGGAAACAAACTTAATTTTAAGGTACCTTAAGTACTATTAAACACATATTCAATCAGAATTAGATCCTGAAGTTTCCCCAGAAAAATTACACTTGCAGAGCAAAGAGCAAGAATTACACATCATTCTTGCATGTGTCAGGCAGATTGCATTATTACATTTGTGACATTCATAATTCCGCTTTCTGTGGTGCAGGTGGTGCATCTCCTTCTTTTGGGAGGTGGTGCAGGTGGTGAATTTTCACTATCATCTTCTGGGCAGAATCTTTTGAGCTGAACTTGAAGGCGAGAGGGGATACCGATTGTTTTCATACTTCTCCTGCGTAGTTCTCCAAGCACTAGTTCATGGGCCAATTTTTTCAGATACAATCGTCTACGGAGTGGTTCAAGCTTGTTTTCAAGGTAAATGACTTGTGAATTTATACCACCCAAATTCAACATAGCAAAAAAAATATGACCATTGGCCAGCGTTTGGTGTTTCTGCTGACGTTGAAAGTTGAGCACATCTGATCAGCTGTATCAACACCCCCTTTGGTTGCATTATAAAATGTAATTATCTCCGGGGTTTTTTTGTGCCTCAGTCCCAGGATTGATGGCATCATCATCATGAAGTGTTGATAGAAGAAGTACAATTTTTTTTGCTTGTGGTACATAGGAAACCAAAACCTTTCCATTATGGCATGCAAACATACTGCTGTACTGTTGTCTCCCTTTCACACTTACAAACTGTGTAGGCAATTCTTTTTTATTTTTTTTTACAGTTCCGACATATGAAAGCTTCTGCATTTTCAGATAATCAATCAGATCACAATTTGAAAACCAATTGTCAGCTGTTATATTGCGACCCGATCCAAATAGGGGCTCAGCCAGTCTTTTTACAACATCACTGGGTTTGTTGCTGACACAGTAAGGACCTTCTGGTTGTTTTCCTGCATAAACTTCCAGGTTGTAAGTGTAGGTCTTACTGGCATCAACAAGGGCATACATTTTTATTCCATATTTGTTAGGCTTTGATTGAATATATTGACGAAAGGCACATGTACCACGAAAACCAGGGAGCATTTCGTCAATAGTGAGATTCTCCCCAGGGCAATAGCTTTTTTTACAGTTTTCAACAAATTTTTGGAATATATCACGAATTGGAGCAAGTCGGTCATGTGTTTTACGTTCGGTTTGGGTAGTTCTGTCGTCAAACCGAAGGCAGCGAATTAGAAGCTTGAATCTGTTTATGGACATAAGGCCAAATTTTTCAACTCCATCCCCATCTTTACTCCAAAGTTCCTCCAAACTTTGTCTATTTGCTCTATAAGCTCCTGCAAGGTATAATAATCCAAAAAAAGCATGCAGTTCTATTTCATCTGTGGCCTTGATGGTTCTGTTGCAGATGAACTTGTCCTTTATAATGTCTATATATTGGTTGGTATTTGTGACAATAGAGTCCAGAATGTCATCTGTGAATAAACAATTCCAGCATTCAACTGCAGTTTTTGCATTACTTGCAGTTCCTATAACTGCAGGTAGGTGAGTAATAATGTTTTGAGGTTCCCTACGTTTTTTCTGGAGTGGCTTCTTGTTCCATTGTTTTTTTTTATCTTTTCCCATATAATAAGATTCTACATCTTCATCCTTATCACTGTCACCATCTTGCTCTGTTTCAGAATCCACTTCACATTCTTCCACCTCATCATGAGAATCAATCTCACTTTCCTCTCCTAAATCCTCATTCAGTGTGGGGTCTGCATCATCTAACAGCATGTTTGTTACCTCCTAATCATCAAGGTTTTTTGATAAATTGTACATTTTCCTCTCCATTTCAGCAGATAATCTGAA
Organism: Allobates femoralis; assembly: GCA_033576535.1. Classification (NCBI taxonomy): domain Eukaryota; kingdom Metazoa; phylum Chordata; class Amphibia; order Anura; family Aromobatidae; genus Allobates; species Allobates femoralis. Next base: position 11,866 of record JARQOC010001265.1, read on the forward strand.
GCAAGAGAAGGAATATGTTAGGGAACTACTGTACATGCCTGAGCAGCACACTTTCTTTTTTAATCTGCCTTATTTCTATGAAATATCCTCACACTTTGTGCTATACATTCATAAAACAAGCTAAATAAACAATTGTGATGAATAAAAACATAAAATACCAACCTTATTGAGTGTGACATGTTCACATACAATGAACCTGAGAGATTAGCGCAGTTATATCTGTCCTCCTGAAGCTCTGCAATCCAACTGTGGTATGAGGTTTCACAGAGCTGCTAGAGACAGGAGACTACCTGGAGGGAAGGGATTTCCTCACAATCTGGTGAGGAAGGAGAAATGAAAGTAAAAGAGATGTGCCTGTCAGGCCTATTGTATGTGACGGAGGGTTAAAAGTTCATTTTTGAGGTACACAGGGGAACTGCTGAGCATATAGAGTGGTCACAGGAATCCCAAATTCATCATGTATAAAGTAGTAGGTTAGAACGGACAAAGGGAGTGTCAATTTCTGTAATGGCGGCCAGATTGTATAGTTCAGAAACAGTTAATAACGTTCAGTTTTTGGCACACAGTACCCAGTTTTACCGGGCACGGGATCCTCTTTGTGAAGCTAGGATTGAGGCGGTCGACAGGGTATGGGGTACTTGGGTACCGGGGCTGATGGCAGCTTTGATGGGGAATCACGGCTGGTCGATCCCCGGTCCCGTGCCCTGGACTCTCAATGGCGGGGAAGGGAACCTGTCAGCTATTTTTGAAATTCCTCCTGTGGTACTCTGACACGCTGGCCAAAACGTCATATCCGACACGTGCATTGTGGGGGTCGATCATGTGTTCATCCCGGCTTTGATATGCGAATTGTGCATGCGCTGGAGCCCGGGCAAACACGTGATCAGCCCCCACAATGCACCGGGCCAGATATGATGTTCTGAACGACCATGGCTTGCCCCCCCCCTAGTTTTGATCCTGGGTAAGCCTATGGTAGCAATTTTTCTTTCTTCTCCTCTTTTTGAAGTATACAGGGTGTTTCTTCATCTTGAGGTTTCAAATGCTCAGAACATATTTTGAGGTGATCTCTTGAAACTGTTGAGGTAGTTTTTCCTCCATCTCTACTGATGACACAAGATTTACTGTTGTCAAAATTGGAATTTAACATAGTGTAGGGTTCTTGTTCCCATTGATCATCGAGTTTATGGTTTCTTCTCTTTCTATTGAGCACCATCTCTCCAGGTGTCAGAGGTTCATCTTGTGCATTTCTGTTGTAGTTTCTCTCTTGTCTTTCTCGTTTTTTTTTTTTTTTTTTTTTAATAACAAGGAAAAGAAGAAAAACAATCCAACCCCCATTCCCCTCCAGCCATCAATAGTTACAGAGGAAATACATCCAACAATCTCCCAAGACATACAAGGTCGGACATTGATTATATACAATATTCCATACCAAAAACTACACCATAGTCACATCTCCTAACAGTCATAAGATATGAAATGGATAAAGTGTTACGCCTGCCCCGAGCCGCCTGGAGCAGGGGATACCCGTAGCCTTCCCAAAGAACCTTGTAACTCCTCCAGAAGATACCAGGACGATTGCACAAACGGTAGAACCACTGAGCGCAGTTCTGCTGACGATAGCTTAGTGGTTATGAACCCTCTCCAAGTCTCAAAAAACTTCCCCGTCAACGCGTCTTTATCCCTTGCCGCCTCCAGACATTCCACGTGCATTACTGTCTTCAATTCGTTGTGTATACCAGTCATGCCGGGGTTGTGCCCAGATAGCCAGTCCCTCAGGATTAGCCTTTTGGTAACCATTGCCAGCATATGGAGTATTCTAGCAGGTTTGCCTTCCCACACTCCAGATACCGGGAAATGGAACAGCCAGGCAAGTATGTCCAATGTAACGGTTTTGCCGGTCACCTCCCTCGCTAAGGCTTCCACCCGCTTCCATAGTTTCTGCACCTCCCCACCACAGCCATATACCATGCACCATATCTGTTTTTGGCTGTCCGCATTTCGGGCATTGTTGTCGTCTATTAGGGAACCTAGAATTCGGGGGTAGGGTGAATCCGTAGATTGCCCTGTGTATGATCCTATATTGTACATCCCTCCATTTTTCGTTTATTATATTTTTCCTCAGTACCTCCCAGCCCCTCAGAATCGTGTCTGCTATATCAGTCCGAGGTATGTACTTTAGCCACCCATGAAAGATGTTATCCTCCCTTAAGGCCAGAGTCGTGTCTCATAAACTACCATATAGGTAAGACACATTCTGAAGGTGTCGAAGGACGTGATGGTGTAACTGCCTGTATTGGATGGTATAGTACAGGCTCAATTGGAACCTTTCTAGGACTTCTGACTCCGTTAACCACCTTCTGTCAGGTTTGTGTAACAAATCTACCAATGTGTGAATCCCCTTTTCTTGCCATGATGCGAATAAGGCGTTCTCACGCCCCAATCTGAACCCTGCGTGGGCCCAAGGATTAAGGTATTTCGACGTTTTCCAGGTCATCCTTAACTTCTTTCGAACCGCTTTCCAGCACATAGCCATATCCCTATAAATGATCATGTTTTTCAGGTGTTTAGGCACGGCAGGCCATGGCGAGTGCAGTAAGCCGGCAGGTTCCCAGGGTCTGCATAGCGCGCTTCTATGGTATAATTAGAGTATCTGTTGGACTTTTTGAGCCAGTCTATAACATGACGTAGTAAGCATGCCAAATTATATCCCCTGATGTCAGGAAGATTTAGTCCCCCTCCAAGTTTTGGCTATTCTGGCCTTCCGTCCCCTCCAAAGGAAGCTGGAGAAAGCTGTGTTGAGTCTATGCACATCCGCCCTTCGCAGTAGCAGTGGTATAGTCTGCAGCGGATATAGTAGCCTGGCGAAGCTAACCATCTTAAGTAGATGGCACCTCCCCAGAAGAGTCAGCGGCAGGTCCCTCCATCTCTCCAATTCCCGCGTGATTTTGGTAATTAAAGGGCCATAGTTCAGGGGGTAAATTCGGCTAGTGTCGCTGCTGAGTATGATGCCCAGGTATTGATGTGGTGAGTTTTTACTTGTATACCCTCCATCTCCGCCCCTCCCCTGACCCCCCTTCCCAGGACGGTGACGAGGCCTTCCCAGTTGCAAGATCTCGCATTTAGCTTTATTGAGCTTAAAGCCCGAGAATGTGCCAAAAACCGTGAGTTGCTGAAGCAGTTCCCTTAAGTCCCTCTCCGGTCTATTCATATAGATGATGATATCATCAGCAAATAGCGCTGACTTCACCGTCACCCCTCCAATGTTGATGCCCTCGTGTGAATCATTGCCGTTCAAATATCTGGCAAGAGGTTTGATGGCCAGATTGAAGAGCAATGGCGAGAGAGGGCAGCCTTGTCGCGTTCCCTTTTCCAGAGGGAAAGGGGCGGACAGAAAACTGGGGGTGCATATTCTAGCGCTCGGGTTCTCGTATAATGTTTTTAGGAATGTCCTGAACGGGCCTTGTAGGCCTATCTTATCCAATACTAAGTTCCACCAGGACAGATTGACATTGTCGAATGCCTTTTCGGTATCCAACAAGATCTACCCCTAACAAATCCCGCCTGTTGTGGGCCCACAAGAGATGGCAGTAGCCCCGCCAAACAGTCCGCCATAATCTTGGCCAGAATTTTCAGGTCTTGATTTATCAGTGAGATGGGGTGATATCCAGCCGGGTCAGTGGAGCTCACATTCCCCTTTGGCAACAATTTAATGTGCGCCGTGTTAGTGTGGTTCGAGATCTTGCCCCCCCGCTAGAATGTCATTAAAAAGAGAGACTAAGCAAGGAGCCACCTTGTCGCATAAAGACTTGTAATAGTCGCCGGTAAAACCATCTGGACCCGGAGCTTTATGGGCACTCAGGTTTTTGATAGTCATTTGAACTTCAGCCAAGGAAATCTCAGCGTTCAAGGTGGCCAAGCTGTCCTCAGCTATGGTAGGTAGTGAGACCTTCTCAAGCCAGTCCCCTCCCACCTCCCTTGCATTCTGCACTGTATCCTGTGAATGTAGTTTGGCAAAGAATTTGCCTAAATGAGAGTTGATATCTTTTGGTGCATGAAAGATGTTACCCTCGATGTCCACTAAAGAGGCAAATGTCGTGGGCTTGGTTTTACCCCTGGCCAAGTTCGCTAGGATCCTCCCCGCCTTGTCTCCATACTTATAGAGATCTGCCTCCCATTGTTCCTTACTCCACTGTTCCCTTCGTTTAGCCCAGACGTCATACTCTCTCTTTGCTCCCACCCATTTCTCCTTTGTTAGCGGTGAAGGGTTGTTTTTAAATTCCTCATATGTGCTTCTTACCGTTGAACTAGCTAGATGGAACTGTTGAAATGTTTTCTTTTTTTGAGTGCTGGTGTATGCCATTATTTTCCCCCTCATGACCGCCTTACTCGTTTCCCAGTATAACCGGGAGTCCGTCTCATGGTCTGCATTGTGGAAGACGAAGTCAGACCACCACTTCCCCAGGAGTCTGTCAAAATTTGCGTCCCTTCTAAGATGTGATGGAAAGCGCCATATAAAGTCAGTGCCCCTAATGTGCACGTCTCTTAGTTCCAGGGCCACGGGGCTATGGTCGGAAATTACCATATTTTCAATACCCACTCAGTCCACTCTAGCCAATAAGTGGTTGCTGAGTAGAAAGAAATCAATACGAGACCAGGACCCGTGGGCATGGGAGTAATGAGTGAATTCCCGGTCTAGGGGGTGGTGTATCCGCCACACATCATGCAATGCCAGTCCCCTCGTCAGCGTATGTAGCAGGCTCAACGGTCGGTCGTCAGGGGTGGAAGCGGTATTCAACTGGTCGCGTCGCCTATCTTCGCCCCAAGAGAAGACACTATTGAAGTCCCCTCCCACAATCCGGAGATGCTCTGTATCTCCTAACAGCTCCTCCTGCAGGTGGGAGAAGAAGGCATCTTGCGACTGGTTAGGGGCATATATGTTCGTGATACTAAGATGCCCCGCCGGGCTATCTAAAACCAGCCACACATATCTTCCCTCATCATCTTTAGTTTCAGAAATAATTGTACAGGGGAAATTTTTATGTATAAGTATCAGTACCCCTGCCTTCCTCCCCACCGATCCAGAGCCGTGCACCGCCCCCACCCATAGCCTGTGCATTCTAAAAAAATTCTGTGTTTTGAAGATGCGTCTCTTGTAGGAGAGCCACATCTGTTTTCAATCTCTTGAGATGTTTGAGTACCATCAAGCGTTTCTCGGGTGACCTGAGGCCCTTAACATTCCAGGACAACAGATTAACCATGATCAAGAAACAGTCGACGGGATATGTCAACCCTCGCTATGTCCAAGGATGTTTCGAGTAGATCGCTGAAAAATAAGCATACTGTATAAGATGGCTGTGACAACATAAATTCACGCCCCCCACTCCCCCTGTAACCCCTCAACAAGCAGTCTAGTGACCGCGTACCGAACAAACCAAAAGAACAAAATCCTTTCCCCTCCCACCTTCTCCCCTCCCCAAAACTATTCAAATAAAGCATATGGACTTCCATATTCTGAAGGGCACACCTCTCCAACACTCCCGCCCTGCGACCGTAGTGTATGTCGAGATAGTCAGCACCGTGCACTGGAGTCAATCGATACCTATTAACCGTAGTATAACCGCATTGTTGTCATTATCGATAACATTAACATTTCCCAAGAGTCGATTAAGGCATCTAGTGTGCAATTGCCCAGATAACGCAGACCAGGATACGAGATCCGTAAGACATGACTTCGGTCCCTCCTGGCGCAAAAAATAAGGAAAAACAAGAAAGGGAAAAGAGTCACCATATGTTCCGTTCAAGTCCCATCATGGACCTCCGCATCCCTCGTTCCAAGCTCAAAGTCCGTACGACATCTCCCTCCACTCCCGTCACGTCGCTTGGACCTCTGTTCGTTTGGCGAGCGGGGCCCAGTGCTAGTCTCCCCCTCAGACCCCCGGGGAGAGCCTTCTCGTGGCCCAGGGGTCTCCGGACGTGAATTCTCGCCCCCTCCTTGGGTTCCAATGGGGTGCTCCTGTTGTCCTCCATGGTGGCTCCCAGCCGGGTTCCATTGGGTCAAGCTCCTAAGGGCCTTCTCAGGACTATGGTGCACCCTGATGGAGCCATCCGGACCCCTATATTTCAGAATGGCCGGATACAGGAGTTGGAATCGTACCTTGCGTTTGTACAAAATACTGCACGCCTCCCCAAAGGCTCTCCGCTTTCTCGCGACCTCAGGAGAGTAGTCTCCGAACAGTAGGACCTTGTGTCCTCTGATGATTAGAGGTGTCCGTAAGCTCTTGTTGGAGCGTAGGAGATTCTCCTTGTCCCGATAATTTAGACAGCGAGCAATAGTTTGTCTGGGCTTCCCTCTCCCCTGGGATGGAGAGCCTGGTTTGATTATGTGATCTGGCGGGGGTCTGGGGGGGCCTATGCGGTGAGCTCTTTCTACCATGCAAGGGCCCCTACTCCCCAAAATCCGTGGGAGGTCAGTCTCAAATATGTCCAGCAATGCAGAGGGGGCGATGGTCTCGGGAAGCCCCACCAGGCGCAGATTGTTGCGGCCGGAACGATTTTCTAAGTCCTCCAGCTTATTGACTGTACGTTTCTCCCTCTCTTTATAGGTAGAGACTTGTTGTTCCAGCCAGACTACCTTATCTTCTGTGTCTGACAGTCTTTGCTCCAGAACTGTAAGCCTGGATTCCTGTGCAGCAGCATCTGCTTTAACGTCTCTGAGGGATTCCTGCAGCAGCTCCTTTATCATATTCTTAAACAGATGCCTCAGCTCCCCTGCTAGCTGGGAGGAGACCTCAGTGGCCAGGAGCTTATTGTCTATAGAGGACCCAGGCCGCGCCCCTCCGCTCCCTCCAGCGTCTCACCTCCCCCGCCGCTGCATCGTCCTGGGTGTCCTCCAGCTTCTCTCCCTTGTGATCGGGGCTGTAATTTGTTTGCTGCCTCCTTGCCTCTGTTGTTTGCCCCACTCGGCGCCATCTTGGAGGAGGAGGGCCCGGTCTGCCTCGTCGCCATCTCCGCCGCACCTCGTCCGCCGCCGGTGCTCCGGAGCCACCGGTGCATGCGGGGATGAAGCAGTGACTGATAAGTGTGCCTCCGGCACCGGTTGTCGGCGGTTTGCACGCCTTTTTAGCGGGTTAGCGGCCGCGGGCTTTGGGAGCTCATCCCCTTGCGTCCTCACCCATCAGGCCGGAAACCGGAAGTCGTCTTTCTTGGTTTTAATTTAGACTGTTCTCCACGCATGTTTGCATCATTTTGTATTGCTCTTAGCCGTTGGAGTCCCAATCAGTTTCAGGTGAATCTGTTTCTGGTACCACAATTCCCATTTCCAGATCAACTGGTAATGTTCCAGGTCTTGCTCTCATAAGGTATGCTGTTGTACAATTAGTGGAACATACGGGTATATTATTATACATGTCCACTAAGTCTGGTAACTTCTCTGGCCATTGATTTATCTCTTCCAAAGGCAAAGTCTTCAGCATATCTATTACAATATTGTTCATTTTCTCACACATACCGTATGTTTGCGGATGGAAAAGTGTGGTTCGAATCTTCTTGCATCCATATAAATGACAAAACTCTTGAAATATTTCAGCTTCAAATGCAGAACCTTGGTCAGTCAATACCTGCTCTGGGTACCCGTGTGGTCTATAAAAGTAGGCTTGAAAGGTTTTTGCTGCTAGTTCTGCACTTAAGTCTTTTACCGGAGCTACCACTAGGAATCTTGAATAGTGGTCAACCATGGTTAAGACGTAGGTGTAGCCTGATCTGCTGGGTGCTAGCTTCACGTGATCCAAGGATATGATCTTGAGTGGTTGTGTAGTTACAATTGGCTGTACTGGTGCTCTTTGGCTTTCACAATCTTTCCTTCTTAAGTTGCATGGGCCATAATGTTTACACCATCTCTCTATCGCACCCCTCATGCCAACCCAATAGAATCGATCACGTAACAACATCTCAAGCATCTTCCATCCGAAGTGTCCTGCTTTGTTATGGTAGGTGTCAAACACCATTTTGACATCTTTGTTCGGTACCACTATTTCCCAGACCATCTCATGTGTTCTGGGATTTATGTAGTGTCGGCACAACTTGACCTGGTAGATGAACAACTTGCTTCTTTCGTTCCACAGATGTTGGGCTTCTGGTGGAACATCTGGATTAAGATGTCAGTATTCTTGGGTTATCAGCTCTTTAACTAGATTGACAGCCGGGTCACTGTCTTGTGTCTCCTTCCATCCATGGTGAAGCAAAGGGTTGATTGTTATCTCCCCACGTCTTTGACAAGCCTGTTGACACTGGGAAGCACAGTGACGGTGGAATGCAGGTAGCTCTACCTCTTCTAACTCATCCACATCTGGTAGGTGAGGCATCCTTGATAAAGCATCAGCATTGGCGTTCTTATGGCCTACCCGGTACTTGATGGTGAAGTTGTAGTTTGACAACCGGGTCAAACTACTACTAGTTTGACAATTCAGCGTTGCTCCATTGCACCTAACTTCGCGGTTTTCAGGTGTGTAAGCGGATTACTTCCCATGAAGGCGGTGAATTTTGCAGATGTCAGGTAGTGTTTAAACCGTTCTGTGATAGCCTAGACCAATGCCAGAAATTCTAGTTTGAACGGACTGTAGTTCTTTGTGTTCCTTTCCGTAGGACGGAGCTTCCTACTGGCATAGGCAATCACCTTCTCCTTGCCATTCTGTTTCTGTAACAAAAGAGCTCCCAATCCCATGTTGCCAGCATTAGTATACAGCAAGAACGGTTGGTTGTAGTCAGGTTAGGCCAGGATCTCTTCTCCAGTCAGGGCCTCTTTCTTCTGTTTGAAGGACTCTTCTTGCTTCTTACCCCATTCAAACGCAAGACTTCTGGACTTGCCCTTCTTTTTTTTTTTTTGTAACATATTTTTATTGAGTTTTCAGTATGGTAACAAATAAATAGACCAATAAACAAATAAACAATTAAACAATCCATCCCCCCTCCCCCCAACCTCAGCCACCCTTGAGTTCAGCCGAAAGTACTAGAGTTCAGTTCAAAACATACGGCGATAAACCATGTTCATGAACAGTACTGAGTATTGACCTTGGACCTCAGTAGACGTAGAGCCCCAAGAAGGTAGGTTGTCACTCCTGGTCTGCTCCATCCGGGGTTGTAGATATCTGAAGCCCACCCAAAGACCCCTGCAACTCTCCCAACAGATACCATGGTGATTGCACGAATGGAAGAACCACTGCTCGAAGCTCAGTAGGAGAGAGCTTGGATAGTATAAACCCTCTCCATGTTTCGAAGAACTTCCCTGTCAGTGTGTTTTTATCTCTCGCAGCTTCTAGACTTTCTATATGCATTACAGCCTTCAAATCTTTGAGTATGCCTGACATACTTGGGACGTGCTCCGAGAGCCAGTTGCGGAGAAGCAATCGCTTGGTGACCATTGCCAGTATATGAAGTATTCGGGCAGATTTGCCATTCCATACCCAGACGCCGGGAAATGGAGAAGCCAGGCCAATATGTCCATTGTGACATGTGTATTTATAATCTCCCTCGCCATGGTTTCAACCCGCTTCCACAAATTCTGTACTTCCCCACACAACCATAGACCATGCACCATATCTGTTTTTGACTGGCCACATTTCGGGCAATTTTGTTGCCTGTCTGGAAATCCTGCAGTTGGAGGTAAAGTAAAACCATATATCGCCCTATGAATGATTCTATATTGCACATCTCTCCATCTTTCGTTGATTATATTCTTCCTCATAACCTCCCATCCTCTTCTAATCACATCTCCAATATCTGATCTAGGTATATACTTGGACCACCCGCTAAATGTGGTGTCTTCCCTCATAGTTAAGGTCGTTTCCCTCAAGCTGTTGTAGATGTACGACACATTAATGGTCAAAGGGTCTGATCCCAACCAGTCATCCCATACCGAGGGTCTGCGTTCCTGGGAAACATTATGAAGATGGCGTAAAAAAGAGAATTTTGTTTACTTACCGTAAATTCTTTTTTCTTTAATCATCAATGGGAGACCCAGACAATGGGGTTTAGGGCACTGCCCTCCGGAGGCCACACTAGGTACTACAAATTTGTAGACACCGCCCCCTCCGCTTATAAACCCCTACCGCAGGGAATATCCTCAGTTTGGTCCATAAGCTGCGAGGAGACAAAAAAAATAACCACACCCGAAACCTCGGGAGAAAAACCGTGAACAAACGGTCCAACAACCCGGAATAAACTGTTCCAACTGGGAACAAGTCAAATGTGACGACAACCAACGGAACACTGGGTGGGTGCTGGGTCTCCCATTGATGATTAAAGAAAAAAGAATTTACGGTAAGTAAACAAAATTCTCTTTTTTCTGGTCATCATAATGGGAGACCCAGACAATGGGGATGTCCTAAAGCAATACCCCAGGGCGGGAAGAGTTCCTCAAAAGACGGATAACACATGGTCCCCCTTTTTGAAGGTGGGCAACCGCCGCCTGGAGGACCCGCCTGCCCAGACTTGCATCCGCAGAGGCATGGGCATGCACCATATAGTGCTTAGAAAAAGTATGCAGGCTTGACCATGTGGCTGCCTGACACACCTGTAGAGCAGAAGCTCGATGTCGCAAAGCCCAGGAGGCACCGACAGCTCTAGTCAAGTGCGCCTTCAATCCCACCGGGAGAGGCAGACCGGAAGAACGGTAGGCCTCCTGAATGGGCACCTTGATCCATCTGGCCAAGGTAGATTTTGACGCCGTGGACCCCTTACAGCGACCCGCCGTAAGGATAAACAAGGAGTCAGAACTCCGGAAGGAGGCAGTCCTGGACACATAAATGCGTACAGCCCTCACGAGATCCAGAGTGTGAAGGTCGCGCTCAACCTGATGAACGGGAGCGGGACAAAATGATGGAAGCACAATCTCTTGGTTCAGATGAAAAGTGGACAACACCTTAGGCAAGAATTCTGGCCGTGGGCGTAACACCACCTTGACTTGGTGAACCACCAGGAAGGGTGACTTGCACGAAAGTGCAGCCAATTCTGAGACCCTTCTCAGAGACGTAATCGCCACCAAAAAGACCACTTTCTGGGACAGACGAGAGAGGGGAACTTCTCTCAGTGGTTCAAACGGCGGCTTCTGAAGTGCCGCCAGGACCATGTTGAGGTCCCAAGGGTCCAGTGGTCGCCTATATGGCGGAACCACCCGAGACACCCCCTGTAGGAATTGACGGACCTTTGGTAGCAGCGCCAAACGTCTGTCAAACAGCACAGACAGCGCTGACACCTGACCCTTCAGGGAGCTAAGGGATAAGCCCAGCTCCAAACCCGACTGAAGGAAAGCCAACAGCGTCGGAACCGACAAGGGCCAAGGTGACCGTCTACCAGAAGCACACCAGGCGAAAAAGATTTTCCACGTCCTGTGGTATATCTTCCGCGAAACAGGTTCCTAGCCCGATTCATAGTGGCAACCACTGTAGAGGAGAAACCCTGGACGTCAGCAGCCAGGCCTCAAGAGCCATGCAGTCAATCTGAGGGCCCTGGAATTGAGGTGGAAGAATGGGCCTTGCGCGAGAAGATCTGCGCGTTCTGGAAGAGCCCACCTGTGTCCGCCTGACAGCTGCCACAGGTCCGGATACCAGGACCTCCTGGGCCAATCCGGAGCCACTAGAATGGCCACTCTGCACTCCGTCCTGATCTTCCACAACACCTTGGGAATCAGAGCTAGAGGCGGGAACACATACGGCAGATGAAATCTGGACCAACTCAGGATCAGAGCGTCTGCTCCCAGAGACTGAGGATCCCACGACCTCGCCATGTATTGCGGCACCTGATGATTCAGCCGTGAGGCCATCAGATCCACATCCGGAGTGCCCCATCTGCTGCAGACGTCTCGGAAGACATCCGGATGAAGAGACCACTCTCCGGCGTCCATCCCCTGCCGGCTCAGATAGTCGGCCTCCCAGTTTTCGACCCCTGGGATGTGAACTGCGGAAATCAGGCAGTTGTTGTCCTCCGCCCAGGATAGGATGCGGTGGACTTCGGCCAGAGCCTGTGCACTCCTGGTTCCTCCCTGATGATTTATATATGCGACGGCCGTCGCATTGTCGGACTGAACCCGAATGGGTTGTCCTGAGAGGAATCTCTGAAACGCCAGGAGCGCCAGATAGATCGCCTTGATCTCCAGCACGTTGAACTGCAACGCCGACTCCGACTGAGTCCAGAGGCCTTGGGCCCTGTGGTGTAAGAACACCGCCCCCCAGCCCGTCAGACTGGCGTCGGTGGTCACCACTAACCAAGATGGTTTGACGAAAGACCGGCCCCGAGACAAGTGACGTGGCAGTAGCCACCACTGCAGGGAATCCCTGGTCGGTTGAGAAAGAGTCACCAGCCGATTCAGAGAAATCGTCCTCTTGTCCCATCTGCGGAGAATCTCCAGCTGGAGAGGACGGAGGCGAAATTGTGCGAAAGGCACCGCCTCTATTGCTGCCACCATACGCCCCACCAGCTTCATCAACACTCGTATGGATGACTGTGGTGACAGGAGGACCTGTTGTACTCCGGAATGGATGGCCAACTGTTTGGCTCGTGGCAGAGACACCAGGGCTGAGTCTGTGTGGAAGTCCATGCCCAGATATGTCAGTGACTGGGTCGGAACCAGGGTCGATTTCTGAACATTGAGAAGCCACCCAAAATGTTCCAGAGACTTCATGGTCACCTCCAGGCTCACCCGACACAGGTGTTCCGATGGCGCCCTGACCAGAAGGTCGTCTAGATAGGGGATGACGGCATGTCCCTGCACATGCAGGAGAGCCATCATAGAGGCCATCACTTTTGTGAACACCCGCGGAGCCGAGGCTAGACCGAAAGGGAGAGCCACGAACTGGTAGTGTTCGTCCCCCACTGCGAATCTTAACCAGCCACTAGCCCCCCGAAGCAGCCGACGCGAAACACGTGTCGGGGCTACTGGACCAGTGGACAGACGTGGCAGGGACCCTCACTAGGCTCATGGGTAAGCTGTTATTGTGCACTTTATTGTATTTTAGATCAGGGGTTTTCTGCTACCTCCATTAGGATAAACTACCTCTACCCTGATCTTTGCACCTTGGCACCTTGCACTTTTACTACCCCTCTGAACCTTCCATATACAGCCCCTGCCTGTCTTGCCCACTTGTCACTTTGTCTCCCTCTTAATGTTTAAATGTCTTGTCAATTTTACCTCAAACACGTCTGTTATTGTATCCATTGCATTTAATAAAGTAAAACTTTGTGCAATATACACTGTGTGGACAGTACATACGTGTTTTAGCTACTTGGGCAATAGGACTCTCCTTCTCTCTTTCTTTTCATAATGTCTACTGAGTAGTCTGCCCTTAACATGATCATACCCGGTCCCTTATTTCTCAGAATCTTAACCAGCGTTGATGAGCTGGTGCAATGGGCACGTGAAGGTAAGCGTCCCGGATATCTATGGACGCTAAGAAGTCCCCCTGTGACACAGCCGCTATCACGGAGCGCAGGGATTCCATGCGGAACTTCCGAACCAACACGTGACGGTTGAACAACTTGAGGTCCAGAACCGGGCGAAAAGAGCCGTCCTTCTTTGGGACGATAAAGAGGTTGGAGTAAAAACCCCGGAACCTCTCCCCGGGAGGCACTGGGACCACTACTCCGTCTCTGCGGAGACCCTCCAACACCAGATGAAAAGCCTGAGCCTTTTCTGGAGACGGGACCGATCGATGGAATCGGTGTGCCGGTTGAGACGTCAGCTCTATCCTGTAGCCTCTGGAGACAATATCTCGTACCCACTGATCTTGGACCTGGAGTAGCCATCTGTCCCGAAAAAGAGACAGGCGGCCCCCCACCTGTGGGGAGGCAGGATGAGAGAGCGAGTCATGCGGAAGTGGGTTTGGGGGTGGCAGCCGCTGCCCCCGCCGGTTTCTTCTGGCGACCCTTGGGACGCCACTGAGTAGAGGGCTTGTTCCCTCTGTCCGCACGGGCAGACGATGCTGATGGCTGTGAACTGGACCGAAAGGACCACTGTTTTGGGTTCCTCTTCACGGTATACCGTGGCTTAGGTTTATTCTGTGGAATCTTTGACTCCGCAGAATCCTTTATCAGCTTGTCCAGTTCAGTACCAAAAAGCCTGTCGCCAGAGAACGGAAGATTTTGCAAAATCTTCTTAGACGTGGCATCTGAGTCCCAAAGACGCAGCCACAATAACCTGCGGATCGCAATAGCGTTGGCCGAAGCCACAGCAGAGCGATTTGCAGTCTCCAGTACTGCCGTCCTGGCGTAATCCGCATAGGCCTTTGCTCTATCAGTAAGCGCCAGGACTTCTGAACTGGACCCTGCCAGGTCCGCGATACCATCCAAGCAGGAGGTGATCGCCTGCAGAGTCCAGACCGCGGCAAAATTAGGGGCAAATGAAGACCCCACAGCCTCATAAGAAGACTTGGCGAGTTGCTCGACCTGTCTATCAGTCGCATCCTTCAATGAGGAGCTATCAGAGGCAGAGAACAGAGAGCGTGCAGCAATCCTGGTCATGGAAGCGTCCACCTTAGGGGACTGCGACCACTCCTGAAGCACCTCCTCAGGGAAGGGGAAGCGATTTACGGACATAACGCCGTCCAGGATGAATCCTGGGCGCTCTAACCACCCTTCCAAAGTTAGTGTGGTCCATAAAGGAACCACTTGGTCTAGCCTCCGGCCGCAGCCATTGGTAGACCTCCCTCGGGTGAACGTTCACCTCCTCAGGGGGTGTCACGAGACGCAGAGTCTCGTTGATGGAGGACACCAGATCCTCCACCCCCTCTGGTGGTTCTGACACGGACCCGAGTAATGAACCCCCATCATCCTCATCCCCCTCAGAGAGACCCTCCTCTTCAGAGAGTGTCTGGAGCTCGGGTGAATCCTCACGTCGAGTCCGCTTAAGGGGTCTCACAGTTGAGGCAGGGGACACCCTGGGGTAATGTGAAGGAGCCGCTGGATTTTCCAGTCTCCTGGTCAGTACCTCCAGGGATTGCGACATGGAGGACAGCTGGGATAACATAGATTCATTTATCTTGTTCTGTGTCTCCCATGGCCCTGGGCCCACATGGACCACAGGGTACAGCACCGAAGCTGTTGTCTCAGCAGTATCAGCCCGGGCCTCTGGGCGTCCGCAGTTATTGCAGGACCCCTCCACCAGTGTCCCGTTGCATGTAGCACAGGTAGTGGTGTTACTGTCCGCCTTAGCAGCGTTCTTCCCAGCTGAGGACATTCCCACAGCAGGGGGGATAAGCCAATCTTTAAAGAAAAAAAAACGGTACAACCGGCGGCTTACCGACCGCAGTAAAGCGGTGGAGGAAGCGGTGTGTGCGTGTGTGGCCTCCGCGAGTCTTCCGGTCTCCCCTGTAATGAGTGCAGCCGTGCACTTCAGGCAGATCCCAGCCGGGAAGTGAGGGGAAGATGGCCGCCGACAAATCAACTGTGGGCGGAGCCGAAAACACGCGGGAAGCCACACGCACGCCCATTAATGACGTCACCGCCTGGGCTGCTTCCATCTCCTCAGGCAGCCCCAGTAATGAAGGCGCCGAGGCCCGCAGCGCGGGAAAGTACCGTGACACAAAACACAATATTAAGGCTGCAGACAAGGTCTGGAGCCGACAGCCGCAGCCCCTGTGAGACACAGGGCGGTCAGCCAGAGTGGCCCCAGCACGGGGTCCACCGCCAGAACCGCGGACCCGAGGGTTGCGCGCGGTCTGAGTGTCCCAACACATATAGTGCCGACACTACCCCCAGGCACACCGGAGACACACAAGGTGCCTCAGTGCCGGTCCGGTCTGTAAGCACCATTTAGGGAGGCCTCGGACGGGGGTGCAGCACCAGTCCGGTCTGTAAGCACCATTTAGGGAGGCCTCGGACTGGGCTGGCTCCAGTCCGGTCTGTAAGCACCATTTAGGGAGGCCTCGGACGGAGCGGAGCTGTGCAAGGCTCCAGTCTCCCACTTTCCAGAGCCCCCAAACAGGGATGGGAAGGAGTGCGACAGCGTACCGGGAGAACACAAAGTGTCCAGGCTCTAGGCCCTCCGGTACCTCGACCTGCGTGTTCCCTAAGGGTGAGCAGGGAGACTGCCGAAGGTCCCCGACCGGGACCATATTACCTTGTCTTCAGACGCCATCACGTAAGTAGTGAGAATGCAGTGAAGTGCAAGCAAAGCGTGTGATACCTCCGAGCACACTAAGTTAAAAACTGAGGATATTCCCTGCGGTAGGGGTTTATAAGCGGAGGGGGCGGTGTCTACAAATTTGTAGTACCTAGTGTGGCCTCCGGAGGGCAGTGCCCTAAACCCCATTGTCTGGGTCTCCCATTATGATGACCAGAAAACATGGTGATGCAACTGTCTGTATTGTATGATGTGGAAATGACCTAACTGGAATTTCTCCAGGACCTCTAATTCCGTCATCCACCGCCCATCTTGTTTGTGGATGAGGTCTCCCAGTGTTCGAACCCCCTTCTCTGACCAGGCTGCAAATAAAGCATTTTCTCTGCCCAAGCTAAACCCTACGTGTCTCCAAGGGTTAAGATATTTAGACGTTTTCCACGCCATCGTCAACTTCTTTCTAACCGCTTTCCAGCACATGGCCGTGTCCCTATAGATGATTGTGTTCTTTAAGGTCTTGGGCACCTTGGACCATGATGAATGTAGTAAACTAGCCGGTTCCCAGGGTCTACACCTCGCAGCCTCGGCTGTATAATTAGAGTATCTGCTAGTCCCCCTGAGCCAGTCAATAACATGGCGCAGTAGGCAAGCTAAGTTATAGCCCCTGACATCCGGGAAGTTCAGTCCCCCCTCTCGTTTCGGGAGCATCAGGGTACGACTGGCTATCCTAGCCCTTTTTCCCCTCCAGAGAAAGTTGGAGAACGCTGCGTTGAGTTTATGAACGTCCGCTTTCTTAAGCAACAGTGGTATAGTTTGCAGCGGATACATAAGTCTGGCGAAACTAACCATTTTAATTAGATGGCACCTTCCCAGAAGAGTCAACGGCAGACCTCTCCACCTCTCCAATTCTCGAGTTATTTTAGTAATTAATGGGGTGAAGTTCAGGCTATATATAAGATTAGTGTTGCTGCTAAGAATGATACCCAGATATTTTATGTGATGAGACTTTACTCGGATACCCTCCATCTCTCCCGCTGGTCCACCCCCCTCTCTCCCTGGTCTGTGATGTGGTGTCCCTAGACGTAGTATCTCACATTTAGCCTTGTTGAGCCTAAAGCCCGAAAATGTTTCAAAGGTATGAAGATGTTGAAGTAGTGTACCTAAGTCTCTTTCCGGTCTATTCATATATATAATGACGTCATCAGCAAATAGTGCTGATTTCAACACTACCCCTCCCACATCAATACCCTCATGTGAACTAGAACCATTCAAGTATCGTGCTAGAGGTTCAATGGCCAAATTGAAGAGCAAGGGCGAAAGAGGGCATCCCTGTCTCGTCCCCCTCTCCAGAGGGAAGGGGGCGGACAAAAAGCCGGGGGTGCATATTCTTGCGCTCGGGTTCTCATATAATAGCCTTAAAAATGTCCTGAATGCCCCCTGTAAACCTATCTTATCCAGGACTAAGTGCAGCCACGGCAAATTGACACTGTCGAACGCCTTTTCGGCGTCCAACAGTACCAACGCCGGACGGTCGGAATGTAAATTCTCACGATGACTCACGGTATCCAATACCAGCATGGATTGTCTGATATTGCCCACCGCCGATCTGCCCCTGACAAATACCGCCTGTTGAGGGTCAATAAGAGATGGAAGTAGTCCTGCCAGGCGATCTGCCATTATTTTGGCCATAATCTTTAGATCCTGATTAATCAGGGAGATGGGGCGATAGCTGGACGGGTCAGGTGAGCCCACGTTACCTTTCGGCAGTAGCTTAATATGTGCTGTGTTAGTGTAATTCGAGATACTATCACCCGCGAGAATTCCGTTGAATAGAGAGACTAGGCATGGGGCCACCTTGTCACACAGAGATTTGTAGTAGTCTCCAGTGAAACCATCTGGACCCGGTGCCTTATGAGCACCAAGGTTCTTGATGGTCGCTTGAATTTCAGTTAGAGATATCTCAGCGTTCAAGCTAGCCAAGTCATCTTCTGTGAGACCAGGCAAGGAGACCCTCTCAAGCCACTCCCTTCCCGCCTCCATCTCATGGTGCCCCGGGCCCTGCTTATACAGTTTAGCAAAGAATTCCCCTAAATGAGAGTTGATGTCTTTTGGGTCATGTAGTGTATTTCCTTCAAAATCTAA
Organism: Allobates femoralis; assembly: GCA_033576535.1. Taxonomy (NCBI): domain Eukaryota; kingdom Metazoa; phylum Chordata; class Amphibia; order Anura; family Aromobatidae; genus Allobates; species Allobates femoralis. The sequence goes on from JARQOC010001265.1 coordinate 30,113, forward strand.
TAAAGAGGTAAATGTCGTGGGCTTAGTTTTGCCTCTGGCCAAGTTAGCCAATATCCTCCCGCCTTGTCGCCAAATCTATAGAGATCCACCTCCCATTGATCTTTACTCCACATTTCTCTCCGTTTAGCCCATACATCAAATTCCCTCTTAGCTCCCAGCCATTCCTCTTTCGATGTCGGTGAAGGATTGTTTTGAAATTCCTTATGTGCATCTCTCACTTTGTTGCTGGCTAATTGAAACTGAGTAAATGTTCTTTTCTTTTGAGTGCTAGTATAAGCCAATATTTTCCCCTCATCACCGCTTTGCTCGTCTCCCAATATAGTTTAGGATCTGTCACATGGGTTGCGTTGTTAAGAGCGAAGTCAGACCACCACTCCCCCAAGAGTCTGTCAAAGTTACTGTCCTTTCTCAAGTAAGATGGGAAGCGCCATATAAAGTCAGATCCCCTTGGATGCTCATCACGTATTTCCATTACCACAGGGTTGTGATCAGAGATAACCATAGGTTCAATGTTTATTTTGACCACTCTAGATAGCAATTGATTGCTGATCAGAAATAGATCTAGGCGTGACCACGACCCGTGGGCATGGGAGAAGTGAGTAAATTCTTGTTCAGTGGGGTGGTGCAATCGCCACACATCATGTAGGGCCAGTCCCTCAGCTAGTGTCTGCAGCAAGCCTGACGTCTGCCCATCTAGATTAGAACCGGTCGCCGTCTTTTCACTTCGTCGGTCAGCGCCTTCAAAGAACACTGAATTGAAGTCTCCCCCCACTATCCTAAGGTGCTCTGTGTCCTCTAATAGTTTTACCTGTAGTTGGGAGAAAAAAGCATCTTGTGACTGGTTGGGAGCATATATATTAGTAACACTAAACCGCCCAGTCGGGCTATCTATAACCAATCGCACATATCTACCTTCATCATCTTTGGTCTCGGAGACTATAGTGTAAGGGAAATTTTTATGAATCAGTACCAGTACTCCCGCCTTCCTCCCTATTGCTCCTGATCCATATACCGCCCCCACCCAGAGTCTATGCATCCTAAAAAATTCCGTATCTTGGAGATGTGTCTCCTGAAGTAGAGCAGTGTCCACTTTCAACCTCTTAAGATGATTAAGTATCATGGAACGTTTCTCCGGTGACCTAAGGCCCTTAACGTTCCAGGACAGTAGATTAACCATTATCAATTGTCATTGGGTGGGTCATAGTCAACGCCATCATGTTTCGAGAGGACTCCATCCATACAACACATAACAAACAGAGTATATACAGTGGCTGAAACTTCAAGATCACCCAAACCCTATGACCCCAACAGCTTTTTAACAGGTGGCTAAGAGGCCACATCCCAACCCCCGTACCCACATAAAACCCCCTTCTCACCTGACTTTTCCCAAACCAACAGTTCCCCAAATACAAGTTATGGACTTCCATATTCTGAAGGGCGCTCTCCTTTTCAGCTCCCGCCCTGTGACTCCAGTATGCAGGAAGATAAGTAATACCGTGCACTAAAGTCTATTATCACATATCGTCAGTGTTATACCGTATCATATCGTACCCCCCGCATCTGGCGAGGCGTCCGGGTTGAACGCCACTAAACCGTCCAGGCCAGGGCTTGGGGTTTAGGAGTTCTGACAACAATCATCTCCGGTATAAAAGTATTGAAAAAATAGTAAAAGAAAAAGGGAAAAAAAATCACCAAATCAGGACTCCTCTCGATTGTCCTCCACTAGTGATCCATTTGTCCCTGAAGGACGCCTTCTCCCTTCACTACCATCACGTTGCACAGTCCTTTGCTCCTTCGGGGAGTTAGATCCCGGACTTCCCCTCCCAGCCGACCAGCGAGGAGAGTCCTCTCTAGCCGTTGGGGTCCCTGGGCGAAGATCCTCATTGTCTCTCCGGGCTCCTGAATGTCGGCTCCGTTGTCCTCCGTCATGACTTCCCACCGGGCTCCGTTGTGTCAGGCTCCTGATGGCCTCCCCCGGGCTGTGGTGCACCCTGATGGAACCGTCAGGACCCCTGTACTTTAATACGGCTGGATATAGTAGCTGAAAGCGTATATTGCGCTTGTAAAGCATACTGCATGCTTCCCCAAAGGCTCTCCATTTCTTTGCCACTTCAGGAGAGTAATCACCAAATAGCAGAACCTTATGTCCACGAAGTATCAGTGGGGCCCTCAAGCTCTTAAATGCGCGCAGAAGGTTTTCCTTGTCCCTGTAGTTTAAGTAGCGAGCAATAGCCTGTCGCGGCTTCACTTTCTCTTGGGCCGCTGTGCTCGCTTTGGCGGGACGGTCTGATGGGGGACCTATCCGGTGTGCCCTTTCCACCATACAGGAGCCCCTGCTTCCGAGAATCTGGGGGAGTTCAGTCTCAAAGATATCTAGCAGGGCCGTGGGGGTGATGGACTCAGGGAGCCCTATCAGTCGCAGGTTGTTCCGGCGAGACCGGTTCTCCAGGTCCTCCAATTTATTAATTGTGCGTTCTTCCCTATCCTTGTATTCTGAGACTTGTTGTTCCAGCCATGTCACCCTGTCTTCAGCATCTGACACTCTCTGCTCCAGTGCTGTTATTCTGGCCTCTTGAGCTGCAGACTCCTCTCTAATGTCAGTGAGGGAATCTTGCAGCAGCTCCTGTACTAAAGCCCTGAAAGTCTGCTTCAGCTCTCCCACCAACTGTGCTGAGACTTCTGTGGCCAGCAACTTATAGTCAATGGTGTGTTCAGGATTCAGCCCCTCCGCCTGCTCCTTAGTCTCACCTCTCCCACTGCTGCTCCGGCCAGGATGGACACCGGGATCTTTCCCCTGCGAACGGGGCTGTTGTTTACACGCCGCCTCCTTGCCTCTGCTTCCTACTCCGCTCTGCGCCATCTTGGAGGGGGGCCCGGAGTTTCTCGTCGCCATCCCCGCCGTTACCCGCCTGGTGCCGGTGCTCCGGAGCCACCGATGCATGCAGGGGAGCGTGACTCCGGTAGCGTTTGGCGGCGGATTCTCGCCTTTGAATCGGGTGTGGAGTCACGGGCTCTGGGATCTCAGTCCCTTCCTCCCTCTCCCATCAGGCCGGAAACCGGAAGTCGACTTGCCCTTCTTGGTATGGCCTACCAGGAGATCTTGCAAGAGTGCTGCTATTTTTGGGTAGCCCTTTATGAACCTCCTGTAGTACCCTACCAGCTCCAAGAACTGACATACTTCTCTGACGTTGGTTGGTTCCACTCCTTCTGAGCTGATCACATGCCCAAGATACTCAACTTTCGGCTTCAGCAAATGGCATTTTATGTTCAATCTGAGTTTATTGAATAAGGGAAGGGAACAAGGGATAACATAAAAGTACACACGATGACAAACAATTGGAGACAACATGTCTCCTAATATCAATATTGTATAACAGATCGGTGACATACATCTTTAGCCAGTAAGGTGCTGAAACCAATTCTCTGAATAAACAGCAAACTTTTGCAGTGGAACTGGTTTGTATAGTATCATCATCCTATCTTTCTGCGCTAATCACTAACAGTAAATTAGCAGAAAAAGAAAAGAAAGAGAAAAGAAAAAAAAAAAAAAAAAAATCGAACAGCATAAGAACCATCATTTTAGCTTGTTTATAACATATTGTATATTTCCAGAATTAGGAACGTCTTTCTATATGTCTCCAAGTTATCTTACATTTGTACTCGCATCTGGACATGTTCCTATTATCCTATTATTTATACTGTGAGTAGGCTATTATAGCATCATGTCTGTTGTGAATACTAATAGATAGGGGATGAGAGAGGGGCGGTAGGAAAGAGGAAAGAAAAAAAAGGCAGAAAAGGGAAAAAAAAGGGGGGGGAGGGAGAATTTATAAAGACTAGTGAGAAATTAGAACCAAAAGAAAGGGAGAAGCTCTGCACAGGGCCCCCGCCACTGCCCATGATCCCCCCCTGAACTCATTTAGCACATCCGTCAGACCAGTCAGCTACTTAGGAAACCTATCCCTGAAATTTGGGGAATCCAGAAACAAGACCCAAGAGCTCCATACCTTTAGATATCTATCCCTGGCATCGGTAACTTCCGCCGTTAGCTCCTCCATCCTGCGAATTTTCCCCATCTCCTCCAACCACTCGGTCAAAGTGGGAGTGTGGGAGGTCTTCCAATGTCTCGGCACAACTGTCCTGGCCGCAGTCAAACAGAACCGGAGGATGTCTGACTTCTGGGACTTTATTGAACCAGGAAGGACAGACAACAGGGCCATTGCGGGTGACATCGCCAATTCTTGTCCACTCATTTCCTTATAAAAGTTAAGCACTGAGTTCCAAAATGGCTTTATTTTGCTACACTCCCACCAAATATGTATCATAGTCCCCCTGGATGTACCACATCTCCAACAACTGTCGGGCGTGGAGGGGAAAGCGGCATGAAGGTTGACTGGACATTGGTACCATCGGGAGAGGATCTTAAAATTTCTCTCCTGAGCCAAACAGGCCATCGACAATTTATGAGTGTAAAGGCAGGCCCGTTTCCAATCCTCACCCGTCAGCTCTTCACCTAATTCAGTCTCCCATTTATCAAAGTATGTCGGTTTATCTTCTGGGTCCCTACTGTTTAAAGCAGAATATATCAAAGAGACTGAATGTGTGGGGGGCCTTCCTGTGTGAACATGGCCTCAAACTGTGTACGTTGAGCCGAGAAATTACCTTCTCTTCCCATCTTAATCACATATGACTGCATCTGGGCATGTTCCATCCAAGACCTTCCCATATCTCCACCTGTCAAACCCCCAACGGACAATGAACGTCCCTCGCTCAGTACTTGGAACATATGGGGGTCATCTTCAAGTTTCCACTGCAAAAATGATTTTGCCTGGAAAGCAGGGGGGAATGCTGGATTTTTGAAAAGCGGAGTCAGGGGTCCCAGTCTTTTGGCCAAAACTCCCCTCCTGGTTTCAACATCCCAAATTTTAAGGGTTGTCAGTATGCATTGATTTTCTAAGTCTAATTTGGATCTATCCAGTGGTCTCAACCAAGGTAGATATCTAAGAGGAACCTCCAAATTTCCCTGCTCCAGCTCCACCCACTGTTTGGATTTATGATGGAATTGCCAGTCGAGCATTCTTGTTAGAACAGCAGCCTTGTAGTACGTCCTGAAATTAGGCAACCCCGCGCCTCCCTGAAGTTTATGTCTATAGAGAGTTTTAATGCCTATTCTAGGGCGGCGTCCTCCCCATATAAATCTAGTAACGAGGGTTTTTAGACGATCAAAAAAACTGATGGGGACATCTATCGGGACCATCTGGAATAAAAATAAGAATCTCAGGAGTACGTCCATTTTTATCGCATTGATACGCCCAAACCATGAGATACCCCGTTTATCGTATTTCTGTAGGTCAGAAGATGTTTTCCGTAACAGGGGAAGATAATTCAACTCATACCACCTAGATGGTTCTCTAGGGACTAAAATCCCTAAATATTTTAGGGCTTCTGTCTTCCACTTGAATGGAAAGTGTTCCATCAAGTGAGTCCTATCGTTCTCCGGGAGGGAAACATTCATAGCCTCTGTTTTGGCTACATTCACTTTGAAATTACTCAGTTTACCAAACTCAAATACTTTCAAGATAGAAGGAAAGGACGTCTTGGGCTGCGTAACACAGAGAAGAAGGTCGTCTGCGAATAAAGCTGACTTGTATGTTTTCGTATCCCAAGTCAAACCCTTGATATCTGGGTTTTGTCTTATCGCATTCGCTAAATGTTCCATTATAATAACACTAGATGGCGGCCCGATTCTAAAGAATCGGGTAGTCTAGAATCCATATATAGTTTACTTACTAATAGTTAGGGGAGTGCGGGGAAATGAATTGTGTGTATACAGGTGGCTCAGTGGGTAGCAGAGTATACGGTGGCTCAGTGGTTAGCAGTGAGTGCGGTGGCTCAGTGGTTAGCAGTGAGTGCGGTGGCTCAGTGGTTAGCAGTGAGTGCGGTGGCTCAGTGGTTAGCAGTGAGTGCGGTGGCTCAGTGGTTAGCAGTGAGTGCGGTGGCTCAGTGGTTAGCAGTGAGTGCCGTGGCTGAGTGGTTAGCAGTGAGTGCGGTGGCTCAGTGGTTAGCAGTGAGTGCCGTGGCTCAGTGGTTAGCAGTGAGTGCCGTGGCTCAGTGGTTAGCAGTGAGTGCGGTGAGATTGGTCAGCACAGTGGCGTGGGCAGAGTGGGCAGGGCAGCGCCGTGGGCAGAGTGGTCAGCGCAGCGCCGTGGGCAGAGTGGTCAGCACACACATACATACATACACACACACACAGACTCCGCTATAGTTAGCACCGACCCTGCATCTTCCCCGCCGGCTGGATCCTGAGTTGACATGTCGCCGCCCGCGGACGACTGGATCCAATATGGCGTTCGGGAAGTTTGGGGAGACTTCTTGGACGGTATATTGGATCCAGTAGTTTGGGGGTGGCGACATGTCGACTCAGGATCTAGGCGGCTGATGCAGGGCCGGTGGTAAGTATAGCGAAGTGTGTGTGTGTGTGTGTATGTGTGCGGACAAAGTGAGGGAAGTGCGGACAAAGTGAGGGAAGTGACTACATACACACATATATACACATAGTGTACATTGCATATGGAGGGGTGAAGAGAGCGGAGGCTGGAGGGGTGAGGAGGGGTGAGGAGAGCGGAGGCTGGAGGGGTGAGGAGAGGTGAGGACAGGGGAGGCTGGAGGGGTGAGGAGAGGTGAGGACAGGGGAGGCTGGAGGGGTAAGGACAGGGGAGGCTGGAGGGGTAAGGACAGGGGAGGCTGGAGGGCAGAGGACAGGGGAGGCTGGAGGGCAGAGGACAGGGGAGGCTGGAGGGCAGAGGACAGGGGAGGCTGGAGGGCAGAGGACAGGGGAGGCTGGAGGGCAGAGGACAGGGGAGGCTGGAGGGCAGAGGACAGGGGAGGCTGGAGGGCAGAGGAGAGGAGAGTGGAGGCTGGAGGGCAGAGGAGAGCGGAGGCTGGAGGGCAGAGGAGAGCGGAGGCTGGAGGGCAGAGGAGAGCGGAGGCTGGAGGGCGGAGGCTGGAGAGCAGAGGACAGGGAGAGGAGAGCGGAGGCTGGAGGGCAGAGGACAGGGAGAGGAGAGCGGAGGGTGGAGGGCAGAGGACAGGGAGAGGAGAGCGGAGGGTGGAGGGCAGAGGACAGGGAGAGGAGAGCGGAGGCTGGAGGGCAGAGGACAGGGAGAGGAGAGTGGAGGCTGGAGGGCAGAGGAGAGCAGAGGCTGGAGGGCAGAGGACAGGGAGAGGAGAGTGGAGGCTGGAGGGCAGAGGAGAGCAGAGGCTGGAGGCTGGAGGGCAGAGGACAGGGAGAGGAGAGCGGAGTCTGGAGGGCAGAGGAGGTCGGAGGCAGGAGGGCGGAGGCTGGAGGGAAAAGGACAGGGAGAGGAGAGCGGAGGCTGGAGGGCAGAGGACAGGGAGAGGAGAGGGGAGGCTGGAGGGCAGAGGACAGGGAGAGGAGAGCGGAGGCTGGAGGGCAGAGGACAGGAAGAGGAGAGAGGAGGCTGGAGGGCAGAGGACAGGAAGAGGAGAGAGGAGGCTGGAGGGCAGAGGACAGGGAGAGGAGAGCGGAGGCTGGAGGGCAGAGGAGAGGAAAGAGGAGGCTGGAGGGCAGAGGACAGGAAGAGGAGAGAGGAGGCTGGAGGGCAGAGGACAGGGAGAGGAGAGCGGAGGCTGGAGGGCAGAGGACAGGGAGAGGAGAGCGGAGGTTGGAGGGCAGAGGACAGGGAGAGGAGAGCGAAGGCTGGAAGGCAGAGGACAGGGAGAGGGGAGCGGAGGCTGGAGGGTGGAGGCTGGAGGGCAGGGGACAGGGAGAGGAGAGCGGAGGCTGGAGGGCAGAGGAGGGTGGAGGCTGGAGGGCAGAGGACAGGAGAGTAGAGCGGAGGCTGGAGGGCAGAGGATAGGGAGAAGCGAGTGGAGGGCTGGAGGGCAGAGGACTGGGAGAGGAGAGCGGAGGCAGGAGGGCAGAGGACTGGGAGAGGAGAGCGGAGGCAGGAGGGCAGAGGACTGGGAGAGGAGAGCGGAGGCAGGAGGGCAGAGGCCAGGGCAGAGGAGGCTGGAGGGCAGAGGCCAGGGCAGAGGAGGCTGGAGGGCTGAGGCCAGGGCAGAGGAGGCTGGAGGGCAGAGGCCAGGGCAGAGGAAGCTGGAGGGCAGAGGCCAGGGCAGAGGAAGCTGGAGGGCAGAGGCCAGGGCAGAGGAGGCTGGAGGGCAGAGGCCAGGGCAGAGGAGGCTGGAGGGCAGAGGCCAGGGCAGAGGAGGCAGGAGGGCAGAGGCCAGGGCAGTGGAGGCTGGAGGGCAGAGGCCAGGGCAGAGGAGGCTGGAGGGCAGAGGCCATGGCAGAGGAGGCTGGAGGGCAGAGGCCAGGGCAGAGGAGGCTGGAGGGCAGAGGCCGGCAAGCAGGGCAGAGGAGGCTGGAGGGCAGAGGCCAGGGCAGAGGAGGCTGGAGGGCAGAGGCCAGGGCAGAGGAGGCTGGAGGGCAGAGGCCAGGGCAGAGGAGGCTGTGGCAGAGGCCAGGCAGGCAGGGCAGAGGAGGCTGGAGGGCAGAGGCCAGGGCAGAGGAGGCTGGAGGGCAGAGGCAGGCAGAGGAGCTGAGGGCAGAGGCCAGGGCAGAGGAGGGCAGGAGGCAGGGCAGAGGCCAGGGCAGAGGAGGTGGAGGGCAGAGGCCAGGGCAGAGGAGTGAGCTGGAGGGCAGAGGCCAGGGCAGAGGAGGCTGGAGGGCAGAGGCCAGGGCAGAGGAGGCTGGAGGGCAGAGGGCAGGGCAGAGGAGGCTGGAGGCAGGGCAGGCAAGGAGCTGGAGGGCAGAGGGAGGCTGGAGGGCAGAGGGCAGAGGGCAGGAAGGAGGCTGGAGGGCAGAGGCAGGGCAGAGGAGGCTGGAGGGCAGAGGCCAGGGCAGAGGAGGCTGGAGGGCAGAGGCCAGGGCAGAGGAGGCTGGAGGGCAGAGGCCAGGGCAGAGACGAGAGAGCGGCTGGAGCGGCAGAGGAGGCTGGAGGGCAGAGGGCAGGGCAGAGGAGGCTGGAGGGCAGAGGCCAGGGTAGAGGAGGCTGGTTGGCAGAGGCCAGGGCAGAGGCCAGGGCAGATGAGGCTGGAGGGCAGAGGCCAGGGCAGAGGAGGCTGGAGGGCAGAGGCCAGGGCAGAGGAGGCTGGAGGGCAGAGGCCAGGGCAGAGGAGGCTGGAGGGCAGAGGCCAGGGCAGAGGAGGCTGGAGGGCAGAGGCCAGGGCAGAGGAGGCTGGAGGGCAGAGGCCAGGGCAGAGGAGGCTGGAGGGCAGAGGCCAGGGCAGAGGAGGCTGGAGGGCAGAGGCCAGGGCAGAGGGCAGGGCAGAGGAGGCTGGAGGGCAGAGGCCAGGGCAGAGGAGGCTGGAGGGCAGAGGCCAGGGCAGAGGAGGCTGGAGGGCAGAGGCCAGGGCAGAGGAGGCTGGAGGGCAGAGGCCAGGGCAGAGGGGAGGGCAGAGGAGGCTGGAGGGCAGAGGCCAGGGCAGAGGAGGCTGGAGGGCAGAGGCAGCTGGAGCCGGTAGGGCAGAGGCTGCTGGAGCCGGCAGGGCAGACTCACCGCGGGCCGGCCATCAGGTGTACTGTAGCAGGAGAGGAGGGGCGGGCAGAGCTGCAGGAGAGGAAGTCCCGCCCTCCCTCCTCTCCAGGCACGGGCAGGAAGCACGGGCAGGAAGCACGGGCAGGAAGCACGGGCAGGAAGCACGGGCAGGAAGCACGGGTACTCCCAGGGCTTGTGTGGCCCCCCGAGGTGGCGGGCAATGGGCCCCCCCTACCCCCCTCGGTATGTAGGCATGTGTCTGGAGGGCAGAGGGTGGAGGGGAGTGAATGGAGGGCACACGGAACTTCCGAGGTCGGAACGTTCCGTGTGCCGGTGCCTGTAGCAGGGGGGCAGCCCTGCTACAGTGCACTGCATGAGCCTGGGCGACGTCCATCACGGAAGTGGGCGTGGCCTGTTCCGGAAGTGGCCTTCGGGTTTTATATATAAGATAGATCAATGGGGATAGAGGGCACCCCTGGCGAGTCCCATTCTTAATTGGAAATGGAGCAGATAGCCCTCCATTTGCTCTCACCTTTGCCGTGGGTCCTCTATAAAGAGACATTATCTTATTTAGGAATCGTTCCCCCAGTCCCAGTTGCATTAGAGAAGCTCTCATAAACCTCCAATTAACACGGTCGAAGGCCTTTTCAGCGTCGACCGAGAGCAAACACATCGGGACCTTCAAGGCCCTCGACCGTGTCATTAGCAGCATCAGTTTGTTGGAATTATCTCTGGCTTCCCTTCCCTGTATAAAACCCACCTGATCTCCATGAATTACAGAGGGGAGGAGAGGAGCCAGTCGGTTGGCCAATAATTTGGAGAACATTTTGACATCAATATTAATTAATGAAATAGGTCTATAATTAGCTGCTTCCGTGTGATCTTTTCCGGGTTTAGGTATTACGCTTATATGTGCCTCTAGGGACTGGGGGACCCATGGCACATCCGGGGAAATTGAATTATAAACCCTCGTTAAGAATGGTGCGATCTGGGGACCAAATTGTTTGAAGAATTTTGCTGTATAGCCGTCAGGGCCCGGGCTCTTCCCTCCCGGAGAACTCTGTATAGCTGCTGTCACCTCTATCTCAGAGAAATCTGCGTCCAAGGAGTCAACGTCACTAGGGTCTATAGTCGGAAGTGCTGTCATTTCAACGTACTCTTTGATTTTCTCATCAACTTGTACTGGGTCCATATCGTCATAGTGACCCTTAATACCATATAGATGACTGTAAAAACTACTGAGAGTATGTAAGATATCCTCTGGGTTCTGAGTTATGTCTCCAGTCGGTCGTCTAAGTTGGGGAATCCTACCCGGAGTACCCCTAGGGTGCAGCAGTCTAGCCAATGGCCTACCGCATTTGTCACCATACTCGTAAACAAACCTATGTAATCTCTCTTTGCCCCGTAGATATTTTTGGTCGATCAGGTTTCTCAGCTCATCTCTGGCGATTATTAGATCTGCTAAGGTTTGTTGCGATAGGGATTGCTTATGAGAACACTCCAAGGCTGCTATTCTTCCAGTAAGGGAATTAATCTTTTCCCACCTTTCTTTCTTAAGTCTGGACCCGTGTTTCACCAATACCCCTCTGATCACACATTTCATCGCCTCCCACTGGGTTGGGAGAGGCGTAGGATCATTGGTGTGCACCTCCAAGAATTCAGTGATAGTTGTCTTAACCTCTGAGCTACACATCGTGTCGTTCAGAAGGTTATCGTTTAGCCTCCATGTCCATTGTCTTTTGTGTCCCCCCGGCAATTCCATCCTACAGAATATGGGTGCATGGTCCGACATACAGATTTGACCTATGGATGCCTGAGTCCCCCAAGTCAAAACCCCCTGACTCACCAGTATCATGTCAATTCTGCTATAAGTCTGGTGGGCAGAGGAAAAATAGGTATAATCCCTATCTTTAGGGTGGAGGGCTCGCCAAACATCCACCAGCCCCAGATTTTGTATAGATCGCCTAACCGCATTCAGCTTGGTTCTAGGGAGTCCTCGCCCCCCCGAAAAATTACCTCCCGCTGGGTCGAGACTGAAATTAAAATCCCCTCCTATCAGCAAAACTCCCTCTGCAAATGAAGCCAATTTTTCCAAAAGTGCCAAACATTTGTCTAGTGGGTTATTATTAGGGAGGTACCAATTAGCTACAGTGAAAATGGTGGAATTTACCCTTATTTTCAGAAAGATATATCTCCCTTCCTGGTCTATGACTGAGTCCAGTACAGTATGTATCAGAGATTTATGTACCGCTATAGAGACTCCACGAGAACGTGCCTCTGGATTGGAGCTATGCAGCCAAACGTTATATCGTCTGCCACCGATGCCAGGGATATGGCCACTCTTGAAGTGGGTCTCCTGTAGGAGTAATAACATGACATTAAGTTTATGCATTTCTTCCATTATTTGAACACGTTTTTGCGGGGTATTAAAGCCCCTTACATTGTAGGAACATATTTTCAGTTGGTCCATTATGCACTTTTCTTGACAGCTTACACGTCAACTAACCCAGATAAGGAGAGTCCCTGAGGACCACAGGAGCGGCAGAGGCCCCGGAGAACAAGAAAAGAGGTAGAGAGAGAAGAGTAAGAATACAAACAAAAAAGGGGGGGGGGGAAAGGAAGAAAGAGAAAAAAAAAAAAAAAAGGGAAAAAGAAAAGGGGGGGGGGGGAGAAGATAAGAGTCAAGAAGGAAGAAATAACAGAAGCTAAAATAGATATACCTCTAACACTGTGTTAAATGTTATAACAAGCTTATAATCCAACTTAAGTTATTGGGAAAGTTTTCTCCCTAAGCACCTGTGCTCTAGGGAATCCCTGGTTAGGAAAGGGCCTTCTACTGAGGAGCCTCCCATCCCAGGCTATGAACTCAAATCACAAGTAATCATCTATATATAAACATGTGTGGTCAAACTATAGTCACATAACATCATCCAACATCCACGCACAAGGCGAAGGGACCAACAGAATTCGCCTATATTGATCCTCAAAGAGGGTAAACCATATCATTAGTAAACTTGTATATCTGTAAATCGCCCGCATGTCAGCAGAAAATAATACTTAAACCCCCCTCTAACAGGAAAGAAAGCTGTAGAGAGTTGAGTGGGGAGCTAGTGTGGGGGAGAGGAACCATAAGCAGGAGAGGGGTGAAGTGGGGACAGGGGGAGGAAAACTGACAAAGACATCAGAAAAAATCAGTTTAGAATCATCAGATTGCCTATGAAGCAACAGTGTGATTTATGATAGCTTGACCGGTGTTAGGCACCAATTCCTCCCTTCTACGAGGTCATCTAGCGGTGGGGTCTCAGTTCCTCGCGAAACCTTTGTCCTCGACGAGGAGCTCCCAACGGCCCCTGGAATCCCCCACCAGCTCTCAATGGGAACTCCGGCCACCCATGGATAGATACAGGTGGAACATCTAATCCGGACGTAAAGGACGGAACGTCTGCTGGAGAGCGGAGGATATGCACACGTCCTCCTTTTCTGACTTGAAGTTTGAAGGGAAATCCCCAGCTGTAAGTCAAGTCGTGGTCCTTGATCATCTCCAATAGGGGACGCAGAGCCCTCCTTTTTTGTAATGTCAAGCTCGACAAGTCAGGGAGGATAGCCACATTCTTATCCCCGTATCTTCACAGCTTCCCATTCCTCATTTTGGTCATGATGGCTTCCTTGATGACATAACGGTGGACTCTACATATCACATCCCGCGGCCACTCCGGATCTGATGGTTTAGGGCCCAGAGCCCTGTGAGCTCTGTCAAGTTCAATAATATTTGTGGGGGGATCACCCAAGATCTCATTGAACATAGCTTGAAGCACTTCAGGAAGATCTCTAGACTCCACCGTCTCGGGCAGCCCTCTTATACGTATATTGTTTCTCCGCCCTCTGTTCTCCCCGTCGTCTAGAGCATCCACCAAATGAGAGATCTGGCTGGACTGATTTTGTAGCAAAATCTGTTGTGATCTACACATTTCTTCCAAAGCTGTTATCCTGTGGGAATGATCCTGACCCTGATTGTCCACTCTATTAACTTCTCCTCTCAGGCATGACAGTTCATTCCTATAAGCCTGCTCCAGCCGTGCAATATATGACTCCATGTCCTCCCTTGTGGGGATGGAGGCCATCCGAGCCCTCAGGTCTCCCAGTTCCACCAACACACTGACATTCTGTGAATGATTATTATCAGAGGGAGGCCCCATAGGCTGTGTGACAAGGTGATGTCTGGGTCCCTCATGAAGGGGTGCTGCTGTGTCAATCCTGTCCAATTCTAGGGCCGTTCCATGGGCTGGATCCCTCAGTGTTTCCCTCTCAGGTCTCCCCTGGGCCTGCTGGGTGCTGGGCATAGTGGTTAACAGTACCTTCTATGGTGGGAGAGCGGGGGCCCACCATCTCTGACCGTCCATCCTCCTCAGAATGGGGACCGGAGCTCCGCCATGTAGGATCCTCCGTCTCCACCAGGCATCTGCGCTGTGAGCCCGCAGCTTCCTCCATCGCTGCAGCCTGTCGGTGACTAGATCCTCTGGTCTGTATGCCCTCCGGGCGACGAGATCTCTCCTCGGAGCGCTGCCCGTCTCGTCTCTGCTGCAGCACTTCCTGTCCAACAGGCTCCACGCCGCCTCCTCTCCCTTCCACCGCGGCCATTTTAGGTAGCGCGTTTCTGGCGGGAGTTTTTCTTTTTTGTTAAAGAAGCGCTGTATGGTCGCTCCAGGGGTCCGTGGGGTCAGCGGTCCAGTGCCTGATTGCCTCCCCGTCTTCCCCTTGTGCATGGCTAGTTCTCCACCTACGGTAGCTGGTTATAAGCCTCAGATAGTAGTGCCTGGGAGCAGGAGCAGTTCAACCAGCGTCCTCACTCCTCCATAGCCAGGCCACGCCCAGCAAATGGCATTTTGATGGCTTCAGCTTCATCCTGAACTTGGACAATGCTTCAAATACCTCTGCCAGGTGTTTCAGGTGTTCTTCATAGTTTTGGAATACACTATGATGTTATCCAGGTAGAGTAGCACAGTCTCGAAGTTTCAGTGCCCCAGGCAACACTTCATCAATCTTTGGAACGTTCCAGGTGCATTACAGAGTCATAATGGCATGCTGTTAAACTCACACAAGCCCATTGGTGTTGTGAAAGCAGTCTTCTCACGGTCTTCTTGTGCAACGGAGACCTGCCAGTACCCACTAGGGTTGAAAAGTAATTAGCAGCCTTTAATGCAGCAAGTGACTCTTCTATGCAGGGTAACGGGTAAGCATCTTTATGTGTTTATGCGATTTATGTGCCTATAATCAACACACATTCTCATGCTGCCATCTTTCTGTTTAACTAGGATTAATGGAGCTGCCCAGAGACTACAACTATCTCTTAGGACCCCTGTGTCCTTCATGTCCTCCAACATCTCTTTGGCACGCTGGTATTGAGCTGGGGGAATAGGTCTATATCGCTCTTTGATGGGTGGATGGTCTCCTGTGGGTATATGGTGATATACCCCTTTTATCCTCCCAAAATCAAGTGGATGCTTACTGAATACCCACTCATACTCCTGAACTACCCAACAGACACCATGCTTATGGTGGAAAGGATTGTGGTCAGTTCCTATATGGAGCTCTGACATCAGTCC
>JARQOC010001266.1:0-45185 GCA_033576535.1 Allobates femoralis
TGTAACCTTGGGCAGATCTGTGCCTTTCCACAATCTTGTCTCTGATCTCCTTGGGCAGTTCCTTTGACCTCATGATTCTCATTAGGTCTGACATGCACTGTGAGCTGTGAGGTCTTGCATAGACAGTTGTGTGCCTTTCCAAATCAAGTCCTATCAGTTTAATTAAATACAGCTGTTCTCCAAAGAAGGAGTAGAACCATCTCAAGGAGGATCACAAGGTAATGGACAGCGTGTGACTTAAATATGAGTGTTTGAGCAAAGGGTCTGAATACTTATGACCATGTGATATTTCAGATTTTCCTTTTTAATAAATTTGCACAAATATCTACATTTCAGTTTTTTTCTCAGTCAAGATGGGGTGCAGAGTGTACTTTAATGAGAAAAAAATGAACTTTTTTGAATTTACCAAATGGCTGCAATGAAACAAAAGTGAAAAATGTAAAGAGGTCTGAATAAATATGTGTTATAGGAAGGAAATCATCAAATATATTTGTAATCCAAAATGTAGTCCACATTGTAATCCAGGTTTTAATCTGTGTTGTAATCCATGTTATAATCCAAATTGTAATCCAGGAGAGGATCCATTCCAGTTTTAGGCTTATTTTTGGTTAGCCATGTATCCTTTGTGTTCAGGAGATGAAAGATGAGAAGATTGAAACTTGTTGTGTTAATATCTCTTTTAGTGAAGAGACAAATAAAATATTGAAACTTGTTGTGTTAATATCCCTTTTGGTGAAGAGACAAAGGTCTTTGGACTGACGAGAAGGTATCCATTATACATTTATAGCTGTTTCAGTAAATCAGATCCTTCTTCAGGAATTGAAATGGTGAATGTTTTGATCCCTTGGCATACCTGAAGAAGTGATGACTGTTTCCATTGATATCTAATTTCTGCTTTCAGGAGTAGGGCAGCACGGTGGCTCAAGTGGTTAGCACTGTAGCCTTTTCAGCGCTGGGGTCTTGAGGTCCTGGGTTCAATTCCCACCAAGGACACTAAGGACAACATCTGCAAGGAGTTTGTATGTTTCTCCCCGTGTTTGCGTGGGTTTCCTCTGGGCACTCTGGTTTCCTCCCACATTGTAAAGACATACTGATAGGATGTTTAGATTGTGAGCTCCCAAGCAAGACAGCATTACTCATGTATGTATAGTGCTATGGAATCAATAGTGCTATATAAATGAATAAATATCATATTATAATATTATAATTCTAGTGATATTCTTAAATTAATTTTTAGCTTGTCTGGTGGCTTTAGACAGATCTTTGAACAAAAGAAAGAAAAGAATGGAACTTTAAGGGGCTGGCAGGTTTTTTGTGTCTCATGCCAATAGTTTGTTCGTAAGGCTGGTTTTACATCGCATATTTTTTACATCGCCTATATTTTGTAGGACCCCACGGACAGGAACGGATCCGATTTAGCCCCCATGTTATCCTATGGGCCACGGATCTCATCTGATTTGGCCTTATTGCCATCTGATTTTTGTAGGATCCGACTCGGTCCGATTTTTTGCTGTACCCAAAATCAGAGACTGCTCGGATTTTGTGACTGAATCGGATCCGACATGATCCGTGGCCCATAACATGGGGGCCTATGGAGCACAAGTCCGAGAAAACATCGGATGGTTTCTCGGACCCGATTTTAGTGTACTGAGCATGCTCAGTACATTAAAATCACTCCTAACCATCTAATTTCACTTCCGCAATGTATATATACATTGTGAAACCAGCGTAACTTGAAACTCTTTGAATGTCACTAATGTCCCTTGGGATTTTTATCTGATAAGTAGTGTGATTTTGGAATTCTTCATATACTAGATATAATTTTCCCTTCAGGAAGGTCTGAGATAAGTTGAGTTGTCATTTTTAAGACATATTATAGATTGGAGGACAATTTGAGTAGGTTGCAGTTAAAACCAAATTTTTATAATACAAATCTCAAAACTATGTGACAAAGGTTCAGATAAGAAAGGGGATTCCCCGTAAAACAGAGATAAAACAAGGACAAAGCTGTTTACATACAACTCTCTTTATTCCAATCAAATTCAAATAATGGTGAGAGAAAAGGATTTCTGCACATCAAATTGTATAGGATTATTGCACTTCTATTAATATCAAATGGCACAATACACTGCTATCTTATATATAAAACCCGAAGGCCACTTCCGGAACAGGCCACGCCCACTTCCGTGATGGACGTCGCCCAGGCTCATGCAGTGCACTGTAGCAGGGCTGCCCCCCTGCTACAGGCACCGGCACACGGAACGTTCCGACCTCGGAAGTTCCGTGTGCCCTCCAGCCACTCCCCTCCACCCTCTGCCCTCCAGACACAAGCCTACATACCGAGGGGGGTAGGGGGGGCCCATTGCCCGCCACCTCGGGGGGGCCACACAAGCCCTGGGAGTACCCGTGTTTCCTACCCGTGCTTCCTACCCGTGCTTCCTGCCCGTGCCTGGAGAGGAGGGAGGGCGGGACTTCCTCTCCTGCAGCTCTGCCCGCCCCTCCTCTCCTGCTACAGTACACCTGATGGCCGGCCCGCGGTGAGTCTGCCCTGCCGGCTCCAGCTGCCTCTGCCCTCCAGCCTCCTCTGCCCTGGCCTCTGCCCTCCAGCCTCCTCTGCCCTCCCCTCTGCCCTGGCCTCTGCCCTCCAGCCTCCTCTGCCCTGGCCTCTGCCCTCCAGCCTCCTCTGCCCTGGCCTCTGCCCTCCAGCCTCCTCTGCCCTGGCCTCTGCCCTCCAGCCTCCTCCTGCCCTGCCCTCCCGCCCTGGCCTCTGCCCTCCAGCCTCCTCTGCCCTGGCCTCCTGCCCTCCAGCCTCCTCTGCCCTGGCCTCTGCCCTCCAGCCTCCTCTGCCCTGGCCTCTGCCTCCAGCCTCCTCTGCCCTGGCCTCTGCCCTCCAGCCTCCCTGGCCCTCCACTCTGCCCTGGCCTCTGCCACCTGCCTCCCTCTACCCTGGCCTCTGCCCTCCAGCCTCCCTCTGCCCTCCAGCCTCCTCTGCCCTGGCCTCTGCCCTCCAGCCTCCTCTGCCCTGGCCTCTGCCCTCCAGCCTCCTCTGCCCTCCACCCCCTGCCCTGGCCTCTGCCAACCAGCCTCCTCTACCCTGGCCTCTGCCCTCCAGCCTCCTCTGCCCTGGCCTCTGCCCTCCAGCCTCCTCTGCCCTGGCCTTTGCCCTCCAGCCTCCTCTGCCCTGGCCTCTGCCCTCCAGCCTCCTCTGCCCTGGCCTCTGCCCTCCAGCCTCCTCTGCCCTGGCCTCTGCCCTCCAGCCTCCTCTGCCCTGGCCTCTGCCCTCCAGCCTCCTCTGCCCTGGCCTCTGCCCACTCCAGCCTCCTCTGCCCTGCCCTCTGCCCTCCACCTCCTCTGCCCTGGCCTCTGCCCTCCAGCCCTCCTCTGCCCTGGCCTCTGCCCTCCAGCCTCCTCTGCCCTGGCCTCTGCCCTCCAGCCTCCTCTGCCCTGGCCTCTGCCCTCCAGCTCCTCTGCCTGCCCTTGCCCTGCCTCTGCCCTCCAACCTCCTCTGCCCTGGCCTCTGCCCTCCAGCCTCCTCTGCCCTCCACTCTGCCCTGGCCTCTGCCCTCCAGCCTCCTCTGCCCTGGCCTCTGCCCTCCAGCCTCCTCTGCCCTGGCCTCTGCCCTCCAGCCTCCTCTGCCCTGGCCTCTGCCCTCCAGCCTCCTCTGCCATGGCCTCTGCCTCCAGCCTCCTCTGCCCTGGCCTCTGCCCTCCAGCCTCCTCTGCCCTGGCCTCTGCCCTCCAGCCTCCTCTGCCCTGGCCTCTGCCCTCCAGCCTCCGCTCTCCTCTCCCAGTCCTCTGCCCTCCTGCCTCCGCTCTCCTCTCCCAGTCCTCTGCCCTCCTGCCTCCGCTCTCCTCTCCCAGTCCTCTGCCCTCCAGCCTCCACTCCCTTCTCCCTGTCCTCTGCCCTCCAGCCTCCGCTCTACTCTCCCTGTCCTCTGCCCTCCAGCCTCCACCCTCCTCTGCCCTCCAGCCTCCACTCTCCTCCCTGTCCTCTGCCCTCCAGCCTCTGCTCTCCTCTGCCCTCCAGCCTCCACTCTCCTCTCCCTGTCCTCTGCCCTCCAGCCTCCGCTCTCCTCTGTCCTCCAGCCTCCGCTCTCCTCTCCCTGTCCTCTGCCCTCCACCCTCCGCTCTCCTCTCCCTGTCCTCTGCCCTCCACCCTCCGCTCTCCTCTCCCTGTCCTTTGCCCTCCAGCCTCCGCTCTCCTCTCCCTGTCCTCTGCTCTCCAGCCTCCGCCCTCCAGCCTCCGCTCTCCTCTGCCCTCCAGCCTCCGCTCTCCTCTGCCCTCCAGCCTCCACTCTCCTCTCCTCTGCCCTCCAGCCTCCACCCTCCAGCCTCCGCTCTGCTCTCCCTGTCCTCTGCCCTCCAGCCTCCTCTCTCCTCTTCCTGTCCTCTGCCCTCCAGCCTCCTCTCTCCTCTTCCTGTCCTCTGCCCTCCAGCCTCCGCTCTCCTCTCCCTGTCCTCTGCCCTCCAGCCTCCGCTCTCCTCTCCCTGTCCTTTGCCCTCCAGCCTCCACCCTCCAGCCTCCGCTCTCCTCTCCCTCTCCTCTGCCCTCCAGCCTCCAGCCTCTGCTCTCCTCTGCCCTCCAGCCTCCACTCTCCTCTCCCTGTCCTCTGCCCTCCAGCCTCCACCCTCCGCTCTTCTCTGCCCTCCAGCCTCCGCTTTCCTCTCCCTGTCCTCTGCCCTCCAGCCTCTGCTCTCCTCTGCCCTACAGCCTCCGCTCTCCTCTCCCTGTCCTCTGCCCTCCAGCCTCCGCTCTCCTCTCCCTGTCCTCTGCCCTCCAGCTTCCGCTCTCCTCTCCCTCTCCTCTACCCTCCACCTTCCGCTCTCCTCTCCCTCTCCTCCGCCCTCCAGCCTCCACTCGCTTCTCCCTGTCCTCTGCCCTCCAGCCTCCGCTCTCCTCTCCCTGTCCTCTGCCCTCCAGCCTCCGCTCTCCTCACCCCTCCATATGCAATGTACAGTATGTGTGTATATGTGTGTATGTACGCACTTCCGTCACTTTGTCTACACTTCCCTCAACTTTGTACACACACACACATACACACACACACACACAGTCCGCTATACTTACCACCGGCCCTGCGTCCGCTGCCTGGATCCTCAGTCGACATGTCGCTGCCCCCAAACTACTGGATCCCATATAGCGTCCAAGATGTCTCGCAAAACTACCCGGACAACATATTGGATCCAGTCGTCCGGGGGCGGCGACATGTCGACTCAGGATCCAGGCGGCGGGGAAGACGCAGGGTCGGTGGTAAGTATAGCGGAGTGTATGTGTGTGCTTACCACTCTGCCCACGGCGCTGCGCTGACCACTCTGCCCACGGCGCTGCGCTGACCACTCTGCCCACGGCACTGCGCTGACCACTCTGCCCACGCCGCTGCGCTGACCACTCTGCCCACGCCGCTGCGCTGACCAATCTCACCGCACTCACTGCTAACCACTGAGCCACCCCACTCACTGCTAACCACTGAGCCACTGCACTCACTGCTAACCACTGAGCCACTACACTCACTGCTACCCACTGAGCCACTGCACTCACTGCTACCCACTGAGCCACTGCACTCACTGCTAACCACTGCGCCACCGCACTCACTGCTAACCACTGCGCCACCGCACTCACTGCTAACCACTGCGCCACCGCACTCACTGCTAACCACTGCGCCACCGCACTCACTGCTAACCACTGCCCCACCGCACTCACTGCTAACCACTGAGCCAGCGCCATCACTGCTAACCACTGAGCCAGCGCCCTCACTGCTAACCACTGAGCAAGCGCACTCACTGCTAACCACTGAGCCACCGCACGCAGTACTAACCACTGAGCCACCTCTATACACACAATTAATTTCACCGCACTACCCTAACTATTACTAAATAAACTATATATGGATTCTAGACTACCCGATTCTTTAGAATCGGGCTGCCATCTAGTAAGTTATAAATACGTATGGGAAATATCTACTATATAATTGTCTAAGGGTTTTTTGAGTCTGTTTGTCGCGTGCCACACAGAGGCAGCTCATTGGTCAGAGTATGCAAATAGCGCGTGCTGAGCATTCGAATTTCGCACCAATTTGCAGCCTGGCAGAAGCAGCGCAGGTATACACGGTCCAGCAAACGGTGGACCCAGCATGCGCGAGCCAGCCGGGAGACGACTGAGTATAGTGTATTTGAAATATGGCGCCATAGCATGCACCGCTATTATGATTGGTCGGCGGTGAACGCGGGCGGCCAATCAGCATAGCGGCGCTCACTACGGCGGCATGTGTAAAATCCACCCATGACTTCAGATTTTACACATGTCACCGTGGTGAGCGCAGCTATGCTGATTGGCCGCCCGCGTTCAGCGCCGACCAATCAGAATAGCCGCGCACGCCATATTTCAAATACACTATACTAAGTGTATTTGAAATATGGCACCATGGCGCGCGCCGCTATTCTGATTGGTCGGCGCTGAACGCTGGCGGCCAATCAGCATAGCGGCGCTTGCTACGGCGCCATGTGTAAAATCCACCCATGACTTCAGATTTTACAAATGGCGCAGTGGCGGCGCCGCTATACTGATTGGTCGGCGCTGAACGCAGGTGGCCAATCAGAATAGCAGCGCGCGCCATGGTGCTATATTTGAAATACACTGAGTATAGTGTATTTGAAATATGGCGCCATGGCGCGTGGCGCTATTCTGATTGGTCACCACGTTCACCGCCGACCAATCAGAATAGCGGCGCCCTCCATGGCGCCATATTTCATATATATATATATATGTAGTTCACTCACGTTGACTTAACAAGTTCTGTCAGTCACAGTATAACTACATACATATTCTAGAATACCCGATGCATTAGAATCGGGCCACCATCTAGTCACATATAAACTTCAACATCTAATCCATAACTATGGAAGTGCTGCAGTGTCCTCCTTGTACAATCATATCATAACCTCCATACTACAATACCTTATACTGCCTCCATCCCCATAATTATGTAAAAACAGCATTGCTGGTAACCTTATACAAAGTGGCTCTCAGGCCCTTAGGTGGCAAGAGCCCCCAGGAGAAACTGTCCTTACATGACCCCAACACGTGTTTCGCTATGCTGGTGCAAGCTGTTACACCACACCTTATCTTCTTCCCCCAAGGAAGCCAGCATAACAAAACACGTGTTGGGGCCATGTAAGGACCATTACCCTGTTTCTCCTGGGGGTTCTTGCATACATCCTTTTCTCTCACCAAAATTTGAATTGGATTGGAATCATAAGAATTGTATGTAAACAGCATTGTCTTTGTTTTATCCCTGTTTTATGGGGAATCCCCCTTTCTTATCTGCACTTTTGTCACATAGTTTTGAGATTTGTATAATAAAAATTTGGTTTTAACTTCAACCAACTCCAATTGTCCTCCAATCTATAATAGTAATTGTGGAGAGTATGCAAAGTACCCTGGAAGGGTGAGATCGTTCACCAGGGGTTGATTTGATTAATGCCATTGATGGATTTTGTATTAATTTTTAAGACATAGTTGTTCAAAAGGGAGTGTGTTACTGTTTCGGAACTCCTTGAATTTTCAAGTTGTTCTTTCCTGAAATATCTTTAAAGTTTGCCATTTGTTGTTTAAATTACCGTAATAAAATTTCTTTTTGAGCAGAAGTATAAGAACTTACAGTTTCTTTTCGGGTTTGTACTATGCTTGTTAATTCAAATTCTGCTTTGTCCATTCTAATGTTGAGATATCTAAGGAAATCATAGAGATTTATGCTTCAATGGCCATAAGGATGGATTGGCTCTTTTCGCATAATATATTTTTGACATATATTTCTGAAACTGGGTTGTGAGAGACATAAGAAATATTTGATAACTTAATTTCATTGTCATCCTGCATATGATTTGAAAATGCATGTAGAAGGAAAGCCTGGCACTGACCTTATGTTGCTGCGATTGAAATTGTGGCACGGAACCAGGTCCAGCGTTGCTCAGCCGTAGGACATAGTCATTTTTATCCATAAAGAAAGAAGGAGGCGGCACTCATTGGACCGGTGAAGACAGGTTTCTTTATTCCAGTCGTGGTATTACATTGGGTGGAGGGTGCGGGGAGGGAGGTGGCGGGATGACGGAGCCTGTTTCGAGTAGTGCTTACTCTGCAACAGATCCTGTTTACTAGATTTACTATCTATTGTATATCAGAGTCACTTGATGAAATCAATGGCCAGTCATGAGATGATAGCAAGGCATTGATCAAATTCTTTAAGTAGGATTTGACAGAGATATAAAATGAAGGATAAAAGGGGAAATGAGGGGCGCAGAGTCTAAGTGTAGATGTATGTTTGCATCTGTTGCAACAAATTTCGATTTTTGTACTCACGCTTTAAATGTCTTGTATTTTCACTCAAATGATCCATATAGTAGATCAGCTCTTTGTAATCCTCCAGTCTGGAGCATGATTGTGGGATTTATGCCACCCTTGCAGGGCTCGCAGGTGGATATTGTAGTAGGTAGATTTCCATTTTCAGCGCTTCCCAAGGATATGGATGCTTATGATCAAAATTATTATTAATAATTAAGGAATGACTGGCATCACCTTATGTGTAGGTGCTAGCAAGAAAAACAATGAAAATTAAAGTGAAAGTCTGCTGCAACACTACACACTAGGAGTATATGTAATAGCATAATGGTAACAATTAGGGATGAGCGAGTCTACTCGCTAGGACTCGTTACTCGGCGATTCTTAAGGGACTCGCTGGACTCGGTAATCGGCGAGTCTTTTAGCGAATACTCGCTCAGTAACGAGTCCAATGCAAGTCAATGGCAATCTTAGTTTTGTCAGAGTTTACTTTATCTCACTCGCTAGACTCGCTAGACTCGCTCTATCACATCACTATATAGCTTGAATCTCCCCAAACAGCAGCGAGTCTGAGCGAGTCTACGAGTCCGAATCCTAGCGAGTCTGCGATTCCGAGTCCTGTATTCTCTATTCGGGACTCGCGAATCCAGAATCTTTTATGTTACTAGTCAGCATTGCGTGTTAGGTCAGAAAACTTGTGAAGACAGCCAATCATAGTCAGTAATGCCATAGCAGCTTTGGTTGTGTCAGGACTATGATTGGCTGCTGTCCATCGTGATGCCTATGTCATCTATGACAGGCAAGGCAGTATATAAGGCTTGCCCCCGCCATTTTGGGCACATTCCTGAGAAGAGCTGACCTAGTGCAGGGAGACTTGGAGCAGATCTAGGGACAGTTAGGCAGTGTAGGAGTCACATATAACCCAAAAGTTCTTTTCAGAACTAACAGGACGGAGTGTAGGAGTCAAGATTCCTCACACATAACCCAAAAGTTCTTTTCAGAACTACCAGGACGGAGGATTGCTGTACAGGACTGTAAGGAAGGGGAGATAGGAGCAGCCTTACAGTGAATCCAGCACCATCCTCAGAGCTTAGTTCACCCAGCTTTCCGCAGAGCTGTAATCCTAAGCTTTTTCTTATTTTTGGCACTAGTCTACCAAATAATTTTGGTGCCATTTTTCCACAAAAAATTTCCTGTGCCAGTGCGTTGCTGTACGGTGTCCTGCCTGCAGCTCGCACGGTACTTGTAAACTTGCACGCAGCCAGCACCGCAGCCTAACAGTGCCTGGTTCTGCGTACTAAACAATTTTTTCCTGTGCCAGTGCGTTGCTGTACGGTGTCCTGCCTGCAGCTCGCACGGTACTTGTAAACTTGCATGCAGCCAGCACCGCAGCCTAACAGTGCCTGGTTCTGCGTACTAAACAATTTTTTCCTGTACCAGTGCGTTGCTGTACGGTGTCCTGCCTGCAGCTCGCACGGTACCATCCATCTGTCTTAAAATATCGCAGGGTGCTTTCACATCTGCGTTTTTCGTAATTCGCGGCAGATGCGGTGAAAAAACCACATCTGCCGCGTTTACCGCATAACCGTTCCACTTGCGGCGCGGTTGCGGTTTTTTCTATGCAAAGTATAGGCATACTTGCGGCAGGTGCGGCTTACTGCGGTTTTTTTCGCGGCCGCACCTGCCGCAAGTGCAAGACCGCACTTGCCGCACCTGCCGCAAGTATGCCTATACTTTGCATAGAAAAAACCGCAACCGCGCCGCAAGTGGAACGGTTATGCGGTAAACGCGGCAGATGCGGTTTTTTCACCGCATCTGTCGCGAATTACGAAAAACGCAGATGTGAAAGGGCCCTAAGCCTCTAGTGTGTACCTTTCACGAAATAGTACCTGCTACTTGTTTTACAAGCCCCCAGAAAGCCACCAGAAATTATAAAATGTTTGCTTTTACAGCATGGTGTGTGCCCGAGAATCGCTTCCCCCTCCCATCATCGGCTCCAAATAAGAGAAAAACCTGCGAGTTTGGACTCGCACACTTTCAGAGACACATCAGCGATTTGGAAATAGCATTATTCGTTATTACTCGGTTCCCTATTCATTAACATTGGACTCGCTAGACTCGCAACGAGTAGCGAGTCCTGGGCTCGGACTCGTGCGGGTCTAGCGATTCCGAGTAATTTAGGACTCGCTCATCCCTAGTAACAATGAATAGCAGGGCTCTATGCACAGCTAATACAGGCATGAGGAAAAGTACATGGCAGAATCTGCTTGTGAATATAAAGAAACTTGAGAAAATGTAGCTTTAGCAGTAGCCACTGCGAAAGTGCCCGATAACCGCATCAAGGTATTTCTCATCTTATCGGATCTTAACTGTGTGTCTCTACCAGCGGTATAATGCTGCATGTGTGGGTTTTTATGCCTCTATATGCAAATAAACCTGGCATTGAGGGGTTGTCCTGGACCTGGCTATAAAGATGGCCACCTAACATGGCTACAGGGTGGGGGAAGAGAGCAGAGTCAAAAATTGTCATACTAATAATTAAGGAATGACTGGCAACACCTTATGTGTAGGTGCTAGCAAGAAAAAATATGAAAATTAAAGTGAAAGTCTGCTGCAACACTGAGTATATTGTGGTGATGCGACCCCGATGTGTCCCCTGGCCGGTGTACAGCAATGGGGGATTGTATCTTTTGCTCTGTGGCAGCACTCACAGGGTTAACAGTAGTGAGATCTGAGCTGAGTGCTGTCTGAAAGCACTCACGCCCACCTGTGATGGGATAGGAGATGATATGAGCTGCCCTGGGCTGAGGAGTGAAAGAGAACAGGAGGAACTGCTGTGTGAAGCTAACACAGCCTGGGAGCTCTCTCAGAGAGGACGTTCATGAGACTAGTGAGCGGACGGTGCAGAGAGAGAGTGGTTGTGTGCTGATAACACAGCCTAGCAGTGAGGACCTGGCCCTCACCAGTGGACCCGGCCAGGACAGAGCCTGTCCTAGGTACAGAGGTACTGTGTTTGTTGGATGAACAGAGTTGTACCGGCTGCGCCCCGGAACCTGGAGGTCTGTAATATACCTGAACTGTACCATTAAACTGTGTGTTGTGTGAACAGTTGCTGGGTTCAACCCCACCACAGGCAGAGAATGTGCACCGCCCAGAAGTGAGACGGAAACCCGGGTCTCCTAAGCGGGGCACCGTAAATAATTTTTTCCCCGCCATAAGGTGTTGGCGATGCCAGGAGTCAGGACACGCAATGGCGCAGTGTCCCCTCAACACAGAGTCCATGGACTGTGGGTATACCCCCCAGATGTCCATGTTCGCCCAATCTGCCAGGGCAGGACACTATGGGACTGGGGGTAAAAGGAGTGCTTTGTGCCAGGTTCGGCTCAATGGATAGGAGGCTACGGTCCTGTTGGACACCGGGAGTGGTGTGACCCTTGTATGTGCCTCCTTGGCCTCTAGATCCCAACCCACCGGCCGTACGGTGCGAGTGCTTGGGGTCCATGCGGACCACCGTAGGTATCCGACAAGGAGGGTCACTATCACTACCCTGTCCGGACGGGTTCGACATGAAGTGGGGGTGGTGAAGACACTGCCTTTCGATATGATTTTGGGGAGGGATTTTCCTCTTTTCTGGACTCTGTGGGAGAGGCAAGCTAATCCTCAGGTAGTGAATGGTCCAGGCCCTGAAACCAAAGATCCCGACTCTGGGACACCTGCCATAGGGGTCACCACTATAGGGAAAGAGTGTAATCCCGATAAGTATTCCCTAGAGGTAAAGGCAGGAGGTTTCAGAGCGTACAACCCCCGCATACAGGTGCAGAAGCGCCAACCACAACGTCCCAAGACCCGTAGATGTACTCACGGTACAGACAGTGACTCCACTGTGGACTTAGGGCTACAGGACTCAGATGACCTGCCCAATCGTGTAGCAGACGACATAGCGTCAGGACTCCACATAGCCAAAGGGATAGGTGGACCGTGCTACCACACTGGCCGTTGGGGGGAGGGGGAGACCTCCCACACATATATGCCTCTGAGACATAGAGTGACTGGGTCCAATTGGTCTTGGTACACAAGGAAACAGTTGGTGCCGGTACGGGACCGCGTGTCAGACGTGGACGGCCCTGGTCGACGGTCCCCGAGGACGGGGAGGCCCTGTCTCGAGGCCCCGGATCGTGGGCTTGTGTTCAGCCCCACGGGCTTGAACAGAGGGGGGAGGTATGTGGTGATGTGACCCCGATGTGTCCCCTGACCGGTGTACAGCACATGGGGGATTGTATCTTTTGCTCTATGGCAGCACTCACAGGGTTAACAGTAGTGAGATCTGAGCTGAGTGCTGATTGAAAGCACTCACGCCCACCTGTGATGGGATAGGAGATGATATGAGCTGCCCTGGGCTGAGGAGTGAGAGAGAACAGGAGGAACTGCTGTGTGAAGCTAACACAGCCTGGGAGCTCTCTCAAAGAGGACTTTCATGAGACTAGTGAGCGGACGGAGCAGAGAGAGAGTGGTTGTGTGATGATAACACAGCCTAGCAGTGAGGACCTGGCCCTCACCAGTGGACCCGGCCAGGACAGAACCTGTCTTAGGTACAGAGGTATTGTGTGTGTTGGATGAACAGAGTTGTACCGGCTGCGCCCTGGAACCTGGAGGTCTGTAATATACCTGAACTGTACCATTAAACTATGTGTTGTGTGAACAGTTGCCTGGGTCACTGCCTTCCGTCGTGCCGATCCTAACCGCTACCTTACAATATGTAATAGCATAATTGCTAACAATGAATAGCAAGGGCTCTATGCACAGCTAATACAGATATGAGGAAAAGGACATGGCAGAAACTGCTTGTAATCCTCCGGTCTGCAGCACGATTTTGGGAGCTATGCCAGCCTTGGTGCCTAGGTAGAAGATTTCCCTTTTCGCTTCCGGAGGATAAGGATGCTTAGAGATATCAAATCTCAATATCAAAATTAGTACAACACTTTACTAAGAACAAAGCATATCTGCCAGCAACGGCCTCCATCAGGTATAATGTGCACTTGTAAGAATTTTAAAAGAAAACTATCTTTATAGACTAGTTGCTGCCAAGACATCTTGGGTGTGTCTTTTTTTTTTTTTTTTTTTAATTAACACCGCACCCCAGTTGGGTTAGAAAGGTTGATCGTTGTTCACCGTTACATCCTAATGCCATCCTGTATACCAGAATTATATGTTCGTTATGTATGAATGTATGAATGAATATATATATATTAGTTATTCTAAAATGCATGGTTATAATTAAAATATACTTGGTAGTGATTGTAAAAATTACACGGGGCCGCATGAGAAATTGGGATGGTTTTCGAGGGCCGGACTAATATAATTAACCGAGTTCTACCCAATACTCACTGTATACAGTTGTGGCCAAAAGTATTGACACCCCTGCAATTCTGTCGGATAATACTCCGTTTCTTCCTGAAAATGATTGCAATCACAAATGCTTTGGTATTATTATCTTCATTTAATTTGTCTTAAATGAAAAAACACAAAAGAGAATGAAGCAAAAAGCAAAACATTGATCATTTCACACAAAACTCCAAAAATCGGCCAGACAAAAGTATTGGCAGCCTCAGCCTAATACTTGGTTGCACAACTAGTAGCCAAAATAACTGCGATCAACCACTTCCGGTAACCATCAATGAGTTTCTTACAATGCTCTGCTGGAATTTTAGACCATTCTTCTTTGGCAAACTGCTCCAGGTCCCTGATATTTGAAGGGTGCCTTCTCCAAACTGCCATTTTTAGATCTCTCCACAGGTGTTCTATGGGATTCAGGTCTGGACTCATTGTTGGCCACCTTAGAAGTCTCCAGTGCTTTCTCTCAAACCATTTTCTAGTGCTTTTTGAAGTGTGTTTTGGGTCATTGTCCTGCTGGAAGACCCATGACCTCTGAGGAAGACCCAGCTTTCTCACACTGGACCCTACATTATGCTGCAAAATTTGTTGGTAGTCTTCAGACTTCATAATGCCATGCACACGGTCAAGCAGTCCAGTGCCAGAGGCAGCAAAGCAACCCCAAAACATCAGGGAACCTCCGCCATGTTTGACTGTAGGGATCGTGTTCTTTTCTTTGAATGCCTCTTTTTTTCTCCTGTAAACTCTATGTTGATGCCTTTGCCCAAAAAGCTCTACTTTTGTCTCATCTGACCGAGAGAACATACTTCCAAAACGTTTTAGGCTTTCTCAGGTAAGTTTTGGCAAACTCCAGCCTGGCTTCTTTATGTCTGGGGGTAAGAAGTGGGGTCTTCCTGGGTCTCCTACCATACAGTCCCTTTTCATTCAGACGCCGACAGATAGTACGGGTTGACACTGTTGTACCCTCGGACTGCAGGGCAGCTTGAACTTGTTTGGATGTTAGTTGAGGTTCTTTATCCACTATCCGCACAATCTTGCGTTAAAATCTCTTGTCAATTTTTCTTTTCCGTCCACATCTAGGGAGGTTAGCCACAGTGCCATGGGCTTTAAACTTCTTGATGACACTG
This sequence comes from Allobates femoralis, assembly GCA_033576535.1. NCBI lineage: Eukaryota > Metazoa > Chordata > Amphibia > Anura > Aromobatidae > Allobates > Allobates femoralis. Next base: position 14,854 of record JARQOC010001266.1, read on the forward strand.
CACACTGTAGACACAGGAACATTCAGGTCTTTGGAGATGGACTTGTAGCCTTGAGATTGCTCATGCTTCCTCACAATTTGGTTTCTCAAGTCCTCAGACAGTTCTTTGGTCTTCTTTCTTTTCTCCATGCTCAATGTGGTACACACAAGGACACAGGACAGAGGTTGAGTCAACTTTAACCCATGTCAACTGGCTGCAAGTGTGATTTAGTTATTGCCAACACCTGTTAGGTGCCACAGGTAAGTTAGAGGTGCTGTTAATTACACAAATTAGAGAAGCATCACATGATTTTTCTAACAGTGTCAATACTTTTGTCCACCCCCTTTTTTATGTTTGGTGTGGAATTAGATCCAATTTGGCTTTAGGACAATTCTTTTTGTGTTTTTTCATTGAAGACAAATTAAATGAAGATAATAATACCAAAGAATTTGTGATTGCAATCATTTTCAGGAAGAAACTGAATATTACCTGACAGAACTGCAGGGGTGTCAATACTTTTGGCCACAACTGTATATAGTATACATATGCTATCTTATACATATGATATCTACGGACTAATATAATTAACTGAGTTCTACCCAATACTCACTGTATATATAGTATACATATGCTATCTTTTCATAAAAACACAGTATGTTAAACAATGCAAAGATTTACAATACAATGAAAATATGGAGGAGCTACTTACATCATTCTTTAATGGGAGTCACGATTCTCTGCCCGAGTGTCAGAAGAACAGAGCACTAGTAGCTGCTGGAGGGGATAGGGGAGGAAGCACGTGGTATCTGTGTACCACTTCCTGTACTGCTCACAGTTAAGGGATTCTTTCGACGCTGACCTCTCTACATGACCCCAACACGTGTATCGCTATGCTGGTGCACACTGTTACACCACACCTTATCTTCTTCCCCCAAGGAAGCCAGCATAACAAAACACATGTTGGGGCCATGTAAGGACCATTACCCTGTTTCTCCTGGGGGTTCTTGCATACATCCTTTTCTCTCACCATTATTTGAATTGGATTGGAATCATAAGAATTGTATGTAAACAGCATTGTCTTTGTTTTATCCCTGTTTTATGGGGAATCCCCCTTTCTTATCTGCACTTTTGTCACATAGTTTTGAGATTTGTATAATAAAAATGTGGTTTTAAAATTCAACCAACTCCAATTGTCCTCCAATCTATAATAGTAATTGTGGAGAGTATGCAAAGTACCCTGGAAGGGTGAGATCGTTCACCAGGGGTTGATTTGATTAATGCCATTGATGGATTTTGTATTAATTTTTAAGACATAGTTGTTCAAAAGGGAGTGTGTTACTGTTTCGGAACTCCTTGAATTTTCAAGTTGTTCTTTCCTGAAATATCTTTAAAGTTTGCCATTTGTTGTTTAAATTAATAAAATTTCTTTTTGAGCAGAAGTATAAGAACTTACAGTTTCTTTTCGGGTTTGTACTATGCTTGTTAATTCAAATTCTGCTTTGTCCATTCTAATGTTGAGATATCTAAGGAAATCATAGAGATTTATGCTTCAATGGCCATAAGGATGGATTGGCTCTTTTCGCATAATATATTTTTGACATATATTTCTGAAACTGGGTTGTGAGAGACATAAGAAATATTTGATGACTTAATTTCATTGTCATCCTGCATATGATTTGAAAATGCATGTAGAAGGAAAACCGGGCACTGACCTTATGTTCATTCATTCTTTAATGGGAGTCACGATTCTCTGCCCGAGTGTCAGAAGAACAGAGCACTAGTAGCTGCTGGAGGGGATAGGGGAGGAAGCACGTGGTATCTGTGTACCACTCCTGTACTGCTCACAGTTAAGGGATTCTTTCGACGCTGACCTCTCTTAAAGAAAGACCCAGAGTCCCAGACCCTGGCCTGACCTAGACACCCGTCCCAGACCCACTCTATAGACCCCTAATAGGGCCTAATAATTGTTTGCCTGCCTTACGCCGGCAACATGGTGCACCACAGTCACTGGTCTGATCGCAGCAGTATAGATCACACCGCGCCTCCACGTCCGCCCGTTTTAGTACAGAGTGGGAGGCGTGGTGTGATCTATACTGCTGCGAGCAGACACCACCAACGGCATCTACGCAGCAAACAGAGACCAGGCCCCCCTCCTGGCAGCATTCGATCACTCAGCGCCCCGTGTCTGGTATGTGGGCGGTGCACTGCAGTGTGTGGTGGTTTCTGTGCTCGGGGTCCGCTCCAGTGCGAGGATAAAAGAGCTCACCGCTTCTACCGAGACTCCTCATGTTCCTGCTTTCCTCAGGATTCATCAGGAAGCAGGAACCGGAGGAGTCCCGGCAGACGCGGTGAGCTCTTTCAGAGCTCTTTCATCCTTGCACCGGAGCGGACCTCCACGGGCCGGTAACAGACAGTGGGTGGGCCGGATCCGGCTTGTGGGCCGCCCCTTGCCCAGGTCTGGTATAGATGATAAAAATATATAGTGAATATTAGTCTATTTATAAAACTTAAACACAGAATTTCCATCAAACCAGAAGTGAGGAACCCAACATCAGGTTCTCACTTCAGAGCTACTCAATTCACAATATTAAAGAGAGAAAAACTGAGTAAACGCTCTAAATTGCAACAAATATTTTTTTATTACACAACAAGGTAGGACAAGGGAGGGATGGTGTTAAGTGCCACCCATTTGGTATCCACATTTAAATCATAACATAATTACCCATCCATAGGAATCAAATATAAATAAATTCAGTGATATCAAGAAACCTTAGATATCTATTGCACTATCCCATTTAACATTGTGTGTCACCAAGTTTACATCACAGTACATAATGCATAAGCCCATTCAGGTCCACAAATACAGTACATTGCTTGGTTCTCACATAAAACATTAATAGAGTGCAGACAATTACCAGGGATCAAGTCAAAGCCACATTAGGGTACCTTTACACGCGGCGAGAAATCTGACTGGCAATCAGTAGCCCCCGTTACCATCGCCGTGAAATTTCCTCGAAATTGCGGCGTGTAATTGGGCAATTTGGCGGCGATCAAAAAGTTTGCGCCTGGTTCTAATTTCACAGCACTGCTCCAAAGTCAGAGGCACTCATGAAGGCAAAATTCACTGCTTTTGGCGTGTGAACGGACGATAGGAATGGAATCTGCGTCGCCTACGGATTTCCCAGAGGCGTGCCACAGCGTGCTGGACACCGCGCCCCGTCAGCGATGATTGGTCGTGGCTACTGTGTTTCCATTGGCTGTCATTTCACAGGACGCCATATTTGAACAGCTGACCATTCACCACCACACAATGGCAATGGCGTCATGTATTAGCCAGCCTTCCAGAGCAGGCCAATCATAACGCTATTGCGTTGTCCAATGATTGTGTTTGGGGTACGGTGTACAACAATTTGGCGCGCCTATGTTCTCGCCGCGCTGAACAGGTACGCCCACATTAATTTGGGGATTGCGGCGTGTGAAGCGGCGTCGGCAGTCTACCAGATGTTTCCCGCTGTTGGTGTGAGAACCTCCGTGACGACACATCGTCTTAGGTTGAGAGCGAAAGTGCGGCGTGTAAAAGCGCCTTCCGCGTTCGAAGGCAACCATGAAAAATGTGCACGCGCACGTTAGATTGCCTCCTATCGCCGTCAAAAGTTGCGGCGTGTAAAGGTACCCTTAAGGTACCTTCACACACAGCAATTTTGCTAGGCAATTTCACTGGCAATTTGCTGGTTGCAGTGAAATCATGGACACATTGTTCTATTTTGTTGCTGTGTACAAATGGATTGTGTCCATGATTTCACTGCAACCAGCAAATTGCCAGTGAAATTGCCTAGCAAAATTGCTGTGTGTGAAGGTACCTTTACAGTTTTGACTCCAATGATAACAGAGTCTCACAAGGGGTTACACCAAATTACCCAGATTTGTAGTGGGCCTCGCAAGGGAGGCACGCTGAGTATTTGGTGAGTTTTTACCTCAGTATTTGTAAGGCCTCGTGCACACGCTGAGTATTTGGTGAGGTTAAACCTCAGTATTTGTAAGGCCTCGTGCACACGCTGAGCATTTGGTGAGTTTTTACCTCAGTATTTGTAAGGCCTCATGCACACGCTGAGTATTTGGTGAGTTTTTGCTAAGTTATGTTCACACAAGGCGTTTTTACTGTGTTTTTTTTTTTTTCATTGGCTTAATCAAATACATGCCAATAAAAAGCTGAATCTTATTTTACTGCCAAGCAATCAGGTGTTGCTGCATAAAAACAATCCTGTGTGAACATAGCCTTAATACCCAGTTACAGACACAGATAATTGTGCAGAGATTGTTCACAGATCTCTGGTTGCAGTGAAATCATGGACACATTGTTCCATTTTGTGGCTGTGTACAAATGGAACAATGTGTCCATAATTTCACTGCAAACAGAGATCTGCAAACAATCTCTACGCAATTATCTGTGTGTGTAACCCGGCCTTTAGGCTGCATACTCACGATGAGTAAATGCAGTGTTTTGGACACGGCGTCCAAAATACTGTGTTGTGCAGTAGAAGCACAGTGGATGGAATTTTTAGAAATCCCATCCTCACTATGCTTCATCCGATCGCAGCATAATTTCAGCTGCGTTGCAGGTTGCCGGCATACCACTCCTCCGCAATATGTTCATTTCATGCTGCAGAGTCATAAGCGACTATCATTGGGTGCACACAGGGAGAAGCTGCCCTGCACCTGCTGCAGATAGCGTTCACCCGTGGGTTCCTTCAGGTCCGGAGGAGCTGCATCCAAGATGCTGCACCTATTTTGCATGGTTTTTCATTATTTCTTTCATTTGCTTTTATTTTTTTTTTTGACTGAAATGGAACACAGCATGGTTTTCGCAGCATTTTTTAAAGAGGCAACATGTAAGGCGATGTTCAGACTGATCTTGTTTGCTCCATCTTTAGTGCTGCGTTTTTGCATGAAAAACGCAGCACTTAAATTTATTAATTTATTTTCACCAAAGTCTGACTAATCACATGACTCGTCATATGATCAGTCACAAGACCCATCACATGACCCGCCACATTGCAGGGGCACACAAAGTTTAAACAGCCAGGGGCCCTGGTTACCCTTAATCAGCCCCTCCTAAAGGAATAAATCTGTCAGCTGTCAAATCTGGTTTTTATTGAATATGCAGTGAAGATTGCAGTAAATAGTTGTGGCGCCCCGCAACGAGTGCGTCACAAGGGAGTATTGCAGCTGCAATATTCTCTGACACAGCAGTCATACAGTTAACTCTGAGATTCAACCCTACATGCAACACCTAGAACAGAGGGCCAATCCTAGGTCCTGGTGGGTGGAGTGTTAGGGTAGAGTAGCAGAACACAATAATCTAGACCAGTCTGAGAGAAGAGCCTGGGATCTAGAGGAGGACCTAGAACACAGAGCTTGGAGAGGAGCGGGGGCTCCGCACCCCGTGCGGGCCCCTGGGCCGTCACCGGTCGGGTGTCAGCACTCGAGGCCTTAACCACCGGGATTGGGCATTATCTACACGGGTTCCCAAAAGACTCCCGTGCCCACAACCTACAGCCGGTTCACTGGTACCGAAGCTGGCAGCAGTTCACCTCTGCTACACGAACCAGAAGAGTGGAGGACCAGCTTTACAGGAGCACCCCACCACCAGTCAGTTTCCAGTCGTCTAACCAGCGGTGTACCCACTGAGGGATCCAAGGCTCCCCAAAGAATCCTGAACGTACATCATGGATAGGGCATTGAAGCAGCCTCCCCGTACCCGACCTGGTATTCCTGGGCGACACTGGCAAAACAAGTTAGGTAGAATGGAGGAACACTTGCGGATCTCTGACGGACACTATCACTGCTGAGTCCACCCGGTCTACTACTCAACCACTGTATGCCATGTATTGCCTACTGGTTACAGTAAAGACCCGTTATAGAGACTTTCTGTGTCTGTGCTTCCTTATGAACTGTCCGTCCGCACTCAAAGGTAACCGCAGCTGCCGCACAACATCTTGAGCAGCTCCAGCCTCCGGGGATCACCGCTCAGCCTGTGGGGAGCGTAACATCTTGCTGCTATCCATCCCCCGGGGGTTCCGCAGCGTCGGTAGCCCTTACCGAATCTACTCATAGGTGGCGTCACGAATAAATTAAAACCCCTTTAATCTGTTCCACCAAGACGTCTTCACTTTTGATCTGCACTACACCGGGCCCCACTACCGGCAGACGCGGTCCACCCGTGACAAGGAGGGAAGAAGAATCGCCTGTTTAAACCGGAGTCCCGGCCCAGGGTGAGTCAGAAAATGGCGTCACGAACAGGATACGAGCAGGCCCGTTACCCAACGGGTATTTTGTGCTTAAAATGGACTTTATTGTCTACAATTTGGACTTTGTTCGTCCCTAAAAGAACTTTCCCGCCTTTTCACCATTGGGCCAAGATGGCGCCCAAGATGGCGTTCCCGCCACAAGAAGCCGCCACGTGCAAGCCCAGGAGTGAGTCAACCCCCCCTCATCGTGGGAGGGCTAAAGACAAAAGGCGCCAAACTCTTTGTCCTCCCTGATTGCTCGAATCAACCATGGGGCGGACCCCAAAGACTTTTCCCACCATTGGACTACAAAAGCCCACAGGAAATGGGAGTGTCAGACAGAACTTCTTCACCAGCTCTACCAGAACGTCTTACCGGTTGAACGGGTGTGGTTTCCCTCCAGGAAGAAAATGTCCAGCGTGAGACTCCAAGACCTATTGCGGGAGGTCGAGGCGGAGGCCAGAGCAGCCATAGGCCAACCGGGTCCGGATCCTGCCCTTACTATAGACGGCAGCCCCGACTTCTGGCTAGAGGCTCTACAAGACCTCCGGGTGCGGTTACTAGAGACTGTGGTATGGACGGTTCGCAGCTGGAGCGCGACCCTAGGCAGACGACTACACCATGCGATGCAGCAGAGCCGACCGGGTACCGCTACTCCAAGCTCAGACGACGTCACCAGCTTCTCAACTGCCTCACCGTCGCCTACCACCTGTCCTGCTTCGTCACCAGAGCCAATCGACTGCATCATTCCGGTGGAGGCCGCAACTCGACCCGTTCCAGCGACTAATATCGCAACCGATCCCGTTCTTGAGCCGGAGCTCATAATACGCTCCACAGAAGAACTTGATCTCTACCAGGTTCCCACCGAGGAACCTGCGACGTGTTTCACAAGTACAGAGACTGTCGCCTGTTTTATCCCCGTACCGGAGGCTTCCCTTGCTATTGCCGAGGTCTACCTGGTAACCGGGATTGAAACACCTTTACCTGCGGAAACAGATGAAGAGGCAGGCAGCCTAGAAGCCCTGCAGGACGTCCCTACGGAAGGATCCGCAGCACCACCGCCCTGTTGTACGACGGAACAAGCTTCAACATCTCTCACCATCGAGCAGCCTGATGTGGTCATCGAGGAAGAGGTCGGAGAGGATGACGACGAGACCCGCAGCACCGCTGAGGATTTCGACACCGGGTTCGCTTGGGGAGATACCGAAGGACTTCCTACCGGGCATACAGCTCGGGTACACTGGTCGGGTGCAATGCCGACACCTTCCCCTGTGCCGTTCCACCGGGTGCCGATACAGACAGCCCGCCAAGGTCAAGCTTCCCGCCAAACCACCAACTCCACTACTCATCTCTACACCCCGAGCCGTACCGACGGAGATGTACGCCAGAGACGACGAGAGCAGTGGCAAGCCCGAGAACGCGCCAACATGGAGGCCCGTGCCGAGGCTCGCCGCCAGCCGCCGCTGCCTGCTGAACTCCGCCGTGAAGGTAGAATTTCCACCTTTAATTTAAATACCGGGTGGGGGTTCGCTTGGGAGGTGGGTTTGAATGAGGAGGTGTTTGTGGGGCGCGGGACGTTGAGTCAAACTTGCCGAGAGGACATCCCGATCGCGACCTATACCGGGGCGATATTATCACCTATGAGCGCTACGCTTGTACAGATGGGTGGTTCGCTATCCGGGTGCGCCATCGTTCTCCGTGCCGGTGACTTTAAAACTTGAACTCCCTCAATGACTCTGTTCCCGTTAATCACTGACTGTGAGATCTTGCGGCTACAGCCTGGACTATAGCTAAAGGACAGCCGACCGCCCGCCGGGTCCGCACAAAGTGATTACCTGTTTCTTTGCTTATGTCACCAAAGCATACCTTTACCTGTTTTTCATTTTAATAAAAGTGTGTCATATATGTTATAAAAATACAAAAACCTCTGTAATGTGAGTAGTGTGACGCTTGGGGACAAGCTTATTTAACTAAGGGGGAGTGTGGCGCCCCGCAACGAGTGCGTCACAAGGGAGTATTGCAGCCGCAATATTCTCTGACACAGCAGTCATACAGTTAACTCTGAGATCCAACCCTACATGCAACACCTAGAACAGAGGGCCAATCCTAGGTCCTGGTGGGTGGAGTGTTAGGGTAGAGTAGCAGAACACAATAATCTAGACCAGTCTGAGAGAAGAGCCTGGGATCTAGAGGAGGACCTAGAACACAGAGCTTGGAGAGGAGTGGGGGCTCCGCACCCCGTGCGGGCCCCTGGGCCGTCACCGGTCGGGTGTCAGCACTCGAGGCCTTAACCACCGGGATTGGGCATTATCTACACGGGTCCCGGCCCAGAGTGAGTCATAGTGAATATAGGAGTCTTTGTATTCATTGTTCCCTGAATTAAGCCTAGCAGGCTTCAGGTGTCCTCCCATTATATTTGTTCCCATTATAGGACTTCACCACTGTAAAAGATCCATCACCTAAATATGTTTTTGTGGTGGCGCTTCAACTGTTAGTGCTCACATATTCTGCTCTGTAAGAGGAGTCTATATCTGCACTTAACCGTGTTTTGTCGCTTTGTAAAGGGATCACAGTATAGATATTTGCTGGGAGACAGGGATTGGAGACTTTAGTGTTAAGTATAGTAACAGTCTTAGACTGGAATTACACTGTCCGTGTGATATACGACTAAGTCGGACGTGTCACGGTTGACTAACTTGGAATGGCTCTCCCCTGTCAGGACGAGAGTGTGGAGCTGCTTAGAAAAACAAGCAGCTGACGCTCCCGTCCAGAGAGGGGAGAGCCATTCCAAGTTACTCATCCGTGACACATCCGACTCAGTCGTATATATATATTTTTTTTTATTATTATTATTTATTTATATAGCGCCATTAGGTTCCATGGCGCTTTACATAAGGGTAGGGAAGACCAGCACAATTACAATAACTCTATAGGCAATCAGGACATATAGGTACAGGAGGGGAGGGGACCCCGTCCACAAGGGCTCACAGTCTACGAGGGGCAGGTGGGGATACAGTAGACTGGGGGAGTGTCAGTTACGGGGCGGTCGCCTGGGTCTCATGGCAGGTTGTAGGCTTGACGGAATAGGTGAGTCTTCAGGTGACACTTGAAGCTTCTCAGGGTCGGAGAGTGTCTGATGTGTTGGGGCAGGGAGTTCCAGAGTATGGCAGATGCCCGGGCGAAGTCCTGAACGCGGTTGTGCGAGGAGGAGATAAGGGGGGAGCAGAGGAGTAGTTCTTGGGAGGAACGGAGGTTGCGCGAGGGTAGGTATCGGGAGACCAGGTCGGAGATGTATGGTGGGGACAGGTTGTGTATCGCTTTGTATGCCATGGTTAGTGTTTTGAACTGGGATCTCTTGTAGGTGGGGAGACAATGAAGGGCTTGGCAGAGGGGGGAGACAGGGGAGTAGCGGGGGGACAGATGGATTAGTCGGGCAGCAGAATTGAGGATAGATTGGAGAGGTGTGAGGGAGTTGGATGGGAGGCCAGTGAGAAGGAGGTTGCAGTAGTCAAGGCGGGAGATGATGAGGACATGAATAAGTATTTTAGCGGTGTCGTGGGTAAGGAAGCAGCGGATCCGTGAGATGTTTCTAAGCTGGAGCCGGAGGGATGTGGAGATGGCTTCGATGTGGGGCTTGAAGGATAGGGAGGAGTCAAGGATTACCCCGAGGCACTTGGCTTGGGAGTCTGGGGAGAGGGCGCAGTCATTGACACAGATGGATAGGTTGGGAAGTGGGGGGGGATTTTCTTGGGGGGAAGACTATGAATTCAGTTTTGTCCATGTTGAGTTTAAGGAAGCGAACAGAGAAAAAGGATGAGATGGCGGAAAGGCATTGTGGGATTTTGGAGAGTAAGGAGGTGATGTTGGGGACAGACAAGTAGATTTGGATGTCGTCGGCGTAGAGGTGGTACTGGAGGCCGTGGGACTCAATGAGTTGCCCTAGGCCGAGAGTGTATATGGAGAAAATTAGTGGTCCCAGGACCGAACCTTGGGGGACTCCGACAGAAAGGGGGTAGGGCGAGGAGGAGGTGTGAGAGTGGGAGACACTGAAGGTCCGGTCTGCTAGGTATGAGGAGATCCAAGAGAGGGCAAGGTGGGTGATGCCAAGGGATTCCAGGATCCGGAGAAGAAGGGAGTGGTCAACCATGTCGAAGGCAGCAGACAGGTTGAGGAGGAGGAGGAGGATGGAGTAGTGGCGTTTGTTCTTGGCCATAGAAAAAGAATTGACAAATTAAATAGCAGCACACCACCACAAAATATAGGAAAATGAATAAGGCTTTTATTTAAGGACAAAACACGAAAATGTAAAAACAATTAAAAACATCAAAAGACCACAGTCCATAAGGAGATGGGGCCCCTGCAATATCAGAAATAGATACACATATCAAGTGTTTCTACAATACAACAGACCAAATGCACAATATCCATAGTAAAAGACACTCAAAGTCATTTCATGGACAGTCAGGATAAATTCATATGAAAAAAAGAAAATGACATTAAATGCTATCCATGAATCAAAAGGTCAAGAAAAAGTGCATAGCTGTGGGTATAAAACAGATTGATTTGTAATCGCCTTGGCAACAAATCAGGACAGCCTGTGCCAAAGTATATATGGCAATATCAGGATGACATCCAACATAGGCAGACAGAAATAACAAACACAGTCCTAATAGGACGCAATGGAATCCCATGTGAAGTCAATAATGAGACTAGTCTGCCTCCAGCCTGTCTGTCCCTAGTGTCCTGTGACCGAGGTCTGGGCGGATGTTCTGGCTAGCAGATCTATACCTGTGTAGATGTCAAAGAGTCCAGTGCCAAGGGTTGATGTGACACAATGTGACACAAGGCAGGGGACGCCTGGATCCCACGCGTATCGCCGCTGCAAGGCGGCTTCGTTAGGGAGGCGTGGCTACCTTGAAGAAGGTCGCAAACTCTTCAGCAGAGATGAGGGGAGAGGGGGGAGGAGCGGGCGGAGTAAGGAGTTGAAAGTTTTGAAGAGCTGTTTGGGGTTGCGGGACAGGGAGGTTATTAGGGATGAGAAGAAGGCTTGCTTGGCAGTAGCAAGTGCCGTCTTGAAGTCAGTGAGGGATTGTTTGAACAGAGCAAAGTGCTCGGAGGTGCGGGACTTTTTCCTTCTCCTCTCGGCGACTCTGGACGCCCGTCTTAGGTTTTTAGTGAGGGTCGTATGCCAGGGTTGCCTGTTAGTGCGTTGAGCACGGAATGTGAGGGGGCGGCTAGGTCGAGAGCGTTTGTTATTGTGGTATAGTGTGGTGGCAGTGTCTATGTCACCAGCGGAGGGTATGTCGGTGAGAGGGAGCAGGGATTCGGAGAATAAAGGAAGATCAAGATCTCTTGGGTTTCGCGAGGGTGATCAAGTTTGCTGGGAGGGGGTAGCGTGGCAGGGGAAGAGAGGGCGGAGAAGGTCAAGAGATGGTTGTCAGATAGTTGAAGTTCCGAGGTTGTGAGGTTGGAGAGGGAGCAGAGGCGGGTAAAGATGAGGTCAAGTGTGTGGCCTTGTTCATGGGTGGAGGAGGAGGACCATTGGGAGAGCCCTAGGGAAGAGGTCAGGGAAAGAATGTTGGAGGCGGCTGGGCGGGGAGTGTCAATGGGGATATTGAAGTCGCCCATGATGATGGTGGGGATGTCAGCGGAGAGGAAATGAATTAGCCAGGTGGTGAAGTGGTCAAGGAAGGAGGCGATGGGTCCAGGGGGGGCGGTAGATGATGGCTAGCTGGAGATTGCAGGGGGAAAAGATTCGGACCGAGTGGGCTTCGAAGGAGGGGGCAGCGACGGAGGGGGACGAGGGAATAGGGCTGAAGATGCAGGAGATGGACAAGAGTATGCCAACACCACCACCATGTTTGCCAGAGGGACAGGGGGGTGTGGGACAGGCTGAGGCCGCCGTACAATAATGCAGCGGGGGAGAGCATGTCGGAGGGGTTGAGCCAGGTCTCGGTGACTCCAAGGAATTATAGTTTCTTGGAGATAAAGAGTTTGTGGATGTCTGGGAGTTTATTGCACACTGAGCGCGCATTCCAGAGTGCGCTGGGTAGAACAGTGGGGGGGGGGGGCAGGGGTTGGGGGAATAGGTCTAAGGTTGGTGGGGTTGCGAGGGTTAGTGGTGGTGAGGTTGCAAGGGTTGGCGATGGGTCGTGCTGGGGGATGAAGGTGGTTGTGGGGATGTGGTGGGGGGGGGGGCCAGGATTGGGGGAGATGTCACCAGCAAGGAGGAGGAGTAGGCAGAGGGTTAGCAGGTGGGAGCAGGAGAGCTTACGTGGCGGGCGTGCTTGTTTGGTGATTGAGGATTGAAAGTGAATGAATAGGTCTGAGAAGTGGGTGAGGTGGTTAGGCAGGCTGGAGGATGAGAGCAGTATTTCGTTGCTGGGAGGGGGGATAAGTGGGGGTAGTAGGAAGTGGAGAAGGATGGGAGTGAGAGTGAGGAGTAACGGGAGCATTGTGTACGATGAGCAGGGTGTGAGGGTGGCGGCAGAGGTCAGAAGCAGAGGGGGAAAGTTGTGGTGGTGGCTGAATGGTCGTCAGTGGGGAGCAGTCCCGGGATGGGGTGTTGACCGGGGATGAGATGTAATACAGGTGGTTGGATGAGGGGCCGGATAGGGCAGTTGGGGGATCAGTTGAGGCAGTCGGGGTTGGCTGTGGCGTCTGCGGGGTCAGATGGGGCAGCCGGGGAGATGAGATGCGACACAGGATGAGATGCAGCCGTGGATGCGATCAGGTGCTGCTGGGGGCGAGATGCTGAGGTGCAGCCAGGATCTGATGCAGCTGGAGGTCAGATGTAGCCAGGGGGGTCCATGTGGCAGAGAAGTCACTCAGAGACAGATGAGATGATAAATATATATGATATGCCAACGGTGGATGGATAATCCAGGAAGGGGAAAAAAAAAAAAAAAGGTGCGGTCACCATTGTAGGTCCATGTAATGATCAACATGCATGTTAGAAATATTTGTGATCTTTCCACTCTCCATGCAGGATGTTCTGATGTTTTATACAACTTTTGTTGCAAATTTCTTTCCAGTACCTTCCAACCTTTAGACATGTACTTTGTGAGATTCTTGGATCAGACTAGAGTCTGGATCAGACTCATGGTTCAGAATTTAGCTACAGCTAAGGGTCATCAGGTGTGTTTGAGGGGGTGGATGGGTTTGGACTGACCAGGCGCTCACAGCTAAGCAGAGGTCATAAAAACAGGGAGGGCCTGAGGGGACAGACCAAGACATGGTAGAATAATCATGAGGGATGCAGCATAGCATGGACATTGAAGGTAAGACAATAGTAAAAAAACAGAGTAAATGCACAGCACACAGACAGTCAGAGTCCAGGAAAGTTGAGTAGACCACAATGCGTACCCAAGACAGAGTAAAATATATCAAGTATATCACACAGATAGTGTGATTCCAGCCTTACCCAGCCTTATTGCATCATTCCTTCTGTCAGTCATGTTGTGGGGACCTCTTACACTGAGTTTAGAGTGAAGGGTTGGGCTTTTAGTAGGAGCACAAGGGCCATTAAGTTTAGTTATTTGACAGACGCTTTCACTTTGGTATCCGTATCACTGGTGAGCGATTCAACCCCAGGTCTGAATAACATTGCAGGCGTTCTGTCAGTCAAAGAGAAATATTCAGATGTCATATATGAGTTATCAAGAATAACTTTAGGGCTCCCAAGCTTAATAGTTGTACTTGAAGAGGCAGTCTTACCCACAGCCATCGCTTTATGTGTAGCAGAAAGTGATTTCTCTGTGGCTCCTGTCCGCTTCCTTGGAGTGTTTAGGAAAGGCTGGGCAGATTTTGCAGAGGTGAGATCTCTTTTGAATAAGAGTCCTGGCATGATCCTAATGACTTAAAGTTTCCTGGGAATTAAGGATGTCAGCTTCACGTGCCTAATTAAACGCTTCTACAAGTGAACGATACAGAGCTCTAACCAAAGCATGTCCGCTCTGTTCACCTGCCAGACCACGCCCCTAAAATGTCCAGCTTTAAGAAAGGCATGTGACGCCTTCATTTGCTTTACCGGGAAAAAAAGACACACCTAGAAACTCCCCAAAATGAACTGGAATGCAAGTATAGCATGCAGCATATAGGTGCATACTTTACAGGTATTTTACATAGTAACATTTAAGGTTGAAGGAAGACTTTAAGTCAATCTAGTTCAACCCATAGCCTAACATGTTGATCCAGAGGAAGCCAAAAAAAAAAACCCATGTGGCAACACTAAGCTCCACATTGGGGAAAAAATTCCTTCCTGACTCCAGATATGGCAATCAGACTAGTTGCCTGGATCAACGCCCTATCAAAGAATCTAGTATATATAACTAGTAATATTATAGTTTTCAAGAAAGGCATCCAGGCCCTTCTTAAATGTTAGTAGTGACTCACTCATTACAACATCATGTGGCAGAGAGTTCCATAGTCTCACTGCTCTTACAGTAAAGAATCCATGTCTGCTCATATTTGTTTCTTTATTTTGGGTTTTGCTGTTTTGTGGCCTGTGTGAACATGCTCCTACACGCTGCATGCATATACTTGTGGTGAAGTTCATTTTTTAGGTTTGTTTTATATTTTTAATCTAGTATAGCAATCAGATATGTATAGTATTCTCAAATAATTAGTTTTGTACTATTGTCACTTAGACATTAACAGTAATAAATGATAATTACATTTGGCTATATGTAAATATACCGTACATTGATTCTATTCATAAATAATGTCAAGCTTTTGTTCATTCCCAGTGGAGAGCACGTTTGTAGAAGGTAGATCCACCAGGACTCTCTGTTTAGAAGGACGCGCTTATGATCCCATCCTTGTACCGGCATGTTTACATTTCTATAACTTTAATTTTACAGGTATTTGAGTTACCATTGTGTACTAGAGAAAAATGTTTAGTTGCTGCTGAGTATTTATTAACTATTTTTTTGTGAGCATTTGATGTCTACAGATTTTGTATTTTAACAGTCCTGTTGTAGATCAAGTGTATTGAATATTACATGCTGTACAGATTAAATATATCACAAATATAATTTTTTATTTTGTATGCATTATTTGTAACACACGATGTGAAAGAATCTCCTATATCAGTGTGATTGCAGCATATGCAAGTGGAGTGGCCGCATTTAAAAAGATATTCCATAAACTCTGGTATCAATTCTGGGGGTCATCCCCACATTAGGAGTAGGTTGTTGATGTATCGACCATACCAGAGTTCATGGGGAGGACCCCCAGAATTAAGATGGATATATAGGTTGTATTGATTGCTATTATCAGACGTTACATTTGTAAATTTTGTAAAATAGTTTGCTGAGATTTGGGTATTTTAGAATATATAGGGTAGTTGGTTCCACTTTGTCAATACATACGATATGAATGCTACAACAAAAGACGCAATAGGCAGGTCTGCAACTTAGCAGTGAATATGGACTATGGTCCGAAACATGTTTGCTCTTTGCACATGGATACATGTATTCTAGTTTTATCCTTGATGACTACAATTTTTAGCTCTGATTATTTAATGATTTTTGAATAAAGATACTTTTTTAGGGAACCTGGTTGCTGGATTTTTCTGAATTCAAGTGGATTTTCTTTTGTTATCTTTGTGAAAATGTAACATTTTAAGTTAAAACAACATTTTTGGGAAAAAACATTTTTAATTTTCAGAATCCAGTGTTTTAAAGTTCGGTGAAGCACCTGTGGGTTTAAGATGCCCATCACACCTCTAGATAAATTCATCAAGGAGTGTGGTTTCTAAAACAGAGTCATTTGTGGGTGGTTTCCACTGTTTAGGCACATCAGGGGCTCTGCAAATGAAATATGGCGTTTGCTATCTTAACAAATTGTATGGCCCATTTTTTACTTTTATCTTTGTGAAAGTAACATATTTAATGTTAAAATAACATGTTTGTGGGAAAATGTGATTTTTTTCATTTTTCGGCTCAGCGCGAAATTCTGTGAAGCACCTGAGTGTTCAAAGTGCTCACCACACATCTATCTATAAAATTCAAGAATGCGCACATAGGGTGATATCTTCTTTGAAGAAGGACAAAGGTTATACAAAGAGGCTGCTCACCTGATGTAGTTGTGAAAACCCACAACTGGTAATGATCGCTGAGATACAAGTAGCTGCTGCAGGACCGTACTCTCCACAGATCCCTGTGGTATAATCAGCTCCCAGGACACAGTACCTCGAGGTCCGCGCTGCCACTTCAGAAAAGGAACAAAAGAAGCCAGTACAAGGGAATATCTGGATCAACGATTCTTCTTTATTATCCAACGCGTTTCAGAGTTATCTCCCAACTCCTTCATCAGGGATTATCATTCCCTGATGAAGGAGTTGGGAGATAACTCTGAAATGCGTTGGATAATAAAGAAGAATCGTTGATCCAGACATTCCCTTGTACTGGCTTCTTTTGTTCTTTTTCTGAAGTGGCAGCGCGGACCTCGAGGTACTGTGTCCTGGGAGCCCACCACACATCTATATACATTCCTTGGGGGTCTAGTTTCCAGGTCCAGAAGTCACAATACATGTCAGCATTCCAAGTTGATTTCCACAGGAACCACGAGAAATCCCAATGGTTAACCCCTTCCCGCCCGGGCGCGCAGCGTATGCGCCATGGAAACATCACCGTTCCCGCCCGATGGCGCATACGCTGCGTCATCGCGGTTTCCCCCTTGCTGCGGCTCTATTAACCGGGTTCACGAAAGGGTTAATAGAGCCGCAGATAGGGGACAACCTCTAGATGACCCCACGGGAGGGGATTTCCCCCCCCGTGGCTAGGAGCCCTCCGATTGGCTAGTTAAGTGACAACTAGTCAATAGTGATGATTGAAACATTACACCAATAGAAATTGGTGTAATGTTTTCATTATGGCCATAGCCTGATGCTCAAAGCATCAGGCATTGGCTGGGGCACTGTGAGGTGTGTGTGCCCCCCCCCCCGATCTGATTGGGGGCTAGCATCCATGTGATGCAAGCCCTCCAATCAGATGTGCAGGGGGATGTTCACAATATGGCCACCGAGCTCATCAGCTCCACTCTGTCGGTGGACGCTGATGAGCGTGCACCCCTGCAGCCCTCCGCTGCCACCGACCGTGCCCACGTGGTGTGAGCCCCCCCCGCCGCCGATCGCCGCCGCCGCCGCCGCTGCTGCCACCGCCGATCGCCGCCGCCGCTGCTGCCACCGCCGCTGCTGCTGTTGATTGTAAGTACCCCTCTCCTCCTCCCCTGGTGTCCTCTCCCCTCCCCCTTCCCCATTGTCCTCTCTCCCCCCCCCCCCTCCCCTTTTGTCTTCTCCCCCCCCCCCCCTTCCCTGAGTTTGCTCTCCCCCCCTCCCCTGAGTTTGCTCTCTCCCCCCTCCCCTGAGTTTGCTCTCTCCCCCCTCCCCAGAGCTCGTTCTCACCGGTCCGGTCTGCTCGGTGTTGACCCCCTGACCGACCGCTGCCTGGCCCGAGTGACCCCCTGACCGACCGCTGCCTGGCCCGAGTGACCCCCTGACCGACCGCTGCCTGGCCTGAGTGACCCCCTGACTGACCGCTGCCTGGCCCGAGTGACCCCCTGACCGACCGCTGCCTGGCCCGAGTGACCCCCTGACCGACCGCTGCCTGGCCCGAGTGACCCCCTGACCGACCGCTGCCTGGCCCGAGTGACCCCCTGACCGACCGCTGCCTGGCCCGAGTGACCCCCTGACCGACCGCTGCCTGGCCCGAGTGACCCCCTGACCGACCGCTGCCTGGCCCGAGTGACCCCCTGACCGACCGCTGCCTGGCCCGAGTGACCCCCTGACCGACCGCTGCCTGGCCCGAGTGACCCCCTGACCGTCGTCGTCCGCCGCCCCTGACTGACTGTCGTCGTCCGCCGCCCCTGACTGACCGTCGTCGTCCGCCGCCCCTGACTGACCGTCGTCGTCCGCCGCCCCTGACTGACTGTCGTCGTCCGCCGCCCCTGCAGACCGTCGTCGTCCTGCCGCCCCTGACTGACCGTCGTCGTCCGCCGCCCCTGACTGACTGTCGTCGCCGCCGCCCCTGACTGACTGTCGTCGTCCGCCGCCCCTGACTGACTGTCGTCGTCCGCCGCCCCTGACTGACGTCGTCGTCCGCCGCCCCTGACTGTCGTCGTCCGCCGCGCCCTGACTGCGTCGTCCGCCGCCCCTGACTGACCGTCGTCCGCCGCCCCTGACTGTCGTCGTCGTCCGCCGCCCCTGACTGACCGTCGTCCGCCGCCCCTGACTGTCGTCGTCGTCCGCCGCCCCTGACTGACCGTCGTCGTCCGCCGCCCCTGACTGTCGTCGCCCGCCGCCCCTGACAGACCGTCGTCGTCCGCCGCCCCTGACTGACCGTCGTCCGCCGCCCCTGACTGTCGTCGTCGTCCGCCGCCCCTGACTGACCGTCGTCCGCCGCCCCTGACTGTCGTCGTCGTCCGCCGCCCCTGACTGACCGTCGTCGTCCGCCGCCCCTGACTGTCGTCGTCCGCCGCCGCCCTGACTGACCGTCGTCGTCCGCCGCCCCTGACTGACGTCGTCCGCCGCCCCTGACTGTCGTCGTCGTCCGCCGCCCCTGACTGACCGTCGTCGTCCGCCGCCCCTGACTGTCGTCGTCCGCCGCCCCTGACAGACCGTCGTCGTCCGCCGCCCCTGACTGACCGTCGTCGTCCGCCGCCCCTGACTGACGTCGTCGTCCGCCGCCCCTGACTGACCGTCGTCCGCCGCCCTGACTGTCGTCGTCGTCCGCCGCCCCTGACTGACCGTCGTCCGCCGCCCCTGACTGACCGTCGTCGCCGCCGCGCCCTGACTGACCGTCGTCCCGAAAGTTACACCAGTTAACGTTCACATACACGCACACTAATAAGTTTACTTTTTTTTTTTTTTTTTTACACACGCACACAGCACATACAACATGTCACGCCCGTCCCGCCCGTCCCGCTCATCAACGTCACAAAGGGTGTACTCGGCTGAGGAGGCATATGCTATACTTGCCTCCGATGCTGACAGTGAGGAAGTGGACCCCACGTTCCACTATTCCTCACATTCTTCCTCCGACAGTGAAATCTGCAGCAGTGACACCGACTCGCCACCACCACGAAGACGGCGGAGGACAAGAGATCGTCCGGAGCCAGAGGAAGAGGAAGAGGAGTCCGAGGAAGAGGAGTCTGAGCCTGGAGAAGAGGAGTCGGAGGAAGACCCACAGCCGTCAGTGAGTAACCCTCCACCTGGTGCTAGGCATGCCCAACCTAGCACCAGGGCCCCTGTGTGGATCCCCGTCCCTGATCGGTACACTCCACAGATTCCTGATTTTATTCCCCAATCAGGAATCCTGTTTGAGGCCACAAACTTCAGGGAAATTGACTTTTTCAAAGTCTTTTTCTCTGAGGACTTTGTGAGGCTCATGGTGGAGCAGACGAACCTGTACGCCCAACAGTTTCTGGTCCAAAACCCAGATTCCATCTTTTCTTCTTGGACTCCTGTGGACTCTGGAGAAATTATGAAATACTGGGGTTTGATACTTCATATGGGGATTGTGAACAGACCAGAAATGCGCCAATGCTGGAGTACAGATAAGTTTTTTCTAACTCCAGTGTACGGCGAAGTGATGGCCCGAAACAGATTCGACGCCATCCATAAATTTCTCCACTTTAGGGACAACACTGACAGCCTTCCCGTAATGACCCGAATTTTGACAGATTGTTCAAAATTCGACCGGTCATCGACCACTTCAGCAGCAAGTTTGCTGAAGTGTACGTTCCCAAACGGGAAATTTGTGTGGACGAATCCCTCGTCCTTTACAAAGGTAGGCTTAGTTTCCGCCAATACATTCCCAGCAAGAGGGCCAGGTATGGGATAAAGCTCTACAAGCTTTGTGAGAGTACCTCAGGGTACACTCACAACTTTAGAGTGTATGAGGGGAAGGATTCGAGGATCGAGCCCCCAGAGTGTCCCCCTGCTCTGGGGGTATGCGGGAAAATAGTGTGGGATTTGATCCACCCACTACTTGATAAAGGTTATCATCTATACGTTGATAACTTTTATACAAGTGTCCCGCTCTTCAGATCCCTCTCTGCCAGAACTACCGCCGCTTGCGGTACTGTGCGCAGAAACAAGAGGGATCTCCCTATGCCGCTAATTGAGCAGCCTCTCCCAAGAGGTGAGAGCCGAGCTCAATGTAGCGGCAACATGGTACTGGTCAAGTTCAAAGACCGAAGGGATGTCTTTATCTTGACCACGATCCATGGTCCCGGCACCAGGGCCACCACCACCAGAGGTACCCCAGGACAGGTCCACAAACCGGAATGTGTCCTGGGGTACAATAAGAACATCGGAGGAGTTGATCGTTCTGATCAAGTCCTCAAGCCCTACAGGGCCACGCGGAAAACGAGGAAGTGGTACAAAAAACTGGCCGTGTACATTGTCCAAATGGCAATGTATAATGCATACTTGCTGTCACGATGTGCAGGTCACACCACTAACACCTTTCTTGAGTTCCAGGTGAAGGTGATCAAGGCCCTGTTGAATGGAGGAGAACGAAGACCAAGAGAAGAAGGAGGACGAGAACGAAGACCAAGAGAAGAAAGAGGAAGACGAAGAGTAGAAGATGAAGGGGGCCCCAGCACTCCTGGAACTCGATATTCCCGCGTGGTACCAGGGCAACATTTTGCAGAGAAGGGGCCAAGAAAAAGGTGCCGGGTCTGCCATCAAAGGGGGAACAGAACGACCGTCCAAACCCAATGTAAAACGTGCCCTGACAAACCAGGTTTGTGTATCTTTGGATGTTTCGAAATCTATCACACGACCCCAGACTGACATGCACCCACAACATCATACACAAACACACACACACCCTGATGTACACTACAACACACCAACCTGACATACACACCCTGATGTACACTACAACACACCAACCTGACACACACCCTGATGTACACTACAACACACCAACCTGACATGCACTACGATAAGTGCCCCCTTAGTCTTTACCATGGCTTTGGGGGTCTTATTCCGGTGCTAGAACAAATCCCTTCCTGCAGAAAGGCCAGGCCTCGCCTCACGGTGACCTGTCCTTCTGAAAGGCTGGGTACAGTTGTGTAATTATATGTGTAATTATATTATATGTGTGATTATATATGATTATATGTGTATGGGGTCACTTGTGGGGGAACTCCAATGTGTAGGCAAACAGGGGCTCTCCATACGCAACCTGGTGTTTGCTAACAATTGGAATTGTTAGCGGACACCATGTCGCGTTTGGAGAGCCCCTGTGTGCCTTAACATTGGAGCTCCCCCACAAGTGACTCCATTTTGGAAACTAGACACCCCAGGGAACTTATCTAGAGGGGTAGTGGGCATATTGAACCCCCAGGTGCTTCACAAATAAATGGGAAAAAAAAAAAAAAGTGGAAAAAAAAGTACTTTTTCGTTTTTACGGATTAATTTGTGAAGCACCTGGGGGTTCAATATGCTCACAACCCATCAGGATAAGTTCCCTGGGGTGTCTAGTTTCCAAAATGGGGTCACTTGTGGGGGAGCTCCAATGTGTAGGCACACAGGGGCTCTCCAAACGTGACATGTGTCCGCTAACAAGTTGACCTGATTTTCCATTCAAATTGTTAGCGGACACCATGTTGCGTTTGGAGAGCCCCTGTGTGCCTACACATTGGAGTTCCCCCACAAGTGACCCCATTTTGGAAACTAGACACCCCAGGGAACTTATCTAGATGGGTAGTGGGCATATTGAACCCCCAGGTGCTTCACAAATAAATGGGAAAAAAAAAAAAAAAGTGGAAAAAAAAGTACTTTTTCGTTTTTACGGATTAATTTGTGAAGCACCTGGGGTTCAATATGCTCACAACCCATCAGGATAAGTTCCCTGGGGTGTCTAGTTTCCAAAATGGGGTCACTTGTGGGGGAGCTCCAATGTGTAGGCACACAGGGGCTCTCCAAACGTGACATGTGTCCGCTAACAAGTTGACCTGATTTTCCATTCAAATTGTTAGCGGACACCATGTTGCGTTTGGAGAGCCCCTGTGTGCCTACACATTGGAGTTCCCCCACAAGTGACCCCATTTTGGAAACTAGACACCCCAGGGAACTTATCTAGATGGGTAGTGGGCATATTGAACCCCCAGGTGCTTCACGAATAAATGGGAAAAAAAAAAAAAAGTGGAAAAAAAGTACTTTTTCGTTTTTACGGATTAATTTGTGAAGCACCTGGGGGTTCAATATGCTCACAACCCATCAGGATAAGTTCCCTGGGGTGTCTAGTTTCCAAAATGGGGTCACTTGTGGGGGAGCTCCAATGTGTAGGCACACAGGGGCTCTCCAAACGTGACATGTGTCCGCTAACAAGTTGACCTGATTTTCCATTCAAATTGTTAGCGGATACCATGTTGCGTTTGGAGAGCCCCTGTGTGCCTACACATTGGAGTTCCCCCACAAGTGACCCCATTTTGGAAACTAGACACCCCAGGGAACTTATCTAGATGGGTAGTGGGCATATTGAACCCCCAGGTGCTTCACAAATAAATGGGAAAAAAAAAAAAAAAGTGGAAAAAAAGTACTTTTTCGTTTTTACGGATTAATTTGTGAAGCACCTGGGGGTTCAATATGCTCACAACCCATCAGGATAAGTTCCCTGGGGTGTCTAGTTTCCAAAATGGGGTCACTTGTGGGGAGCTCCAATGTGTAGGCACACAGGGGCTCTCCAAACGTGACATGTGTCCGCTAACAAGTTGACCTGATTTTCCATTCAAATTGTTAGCGGACACCATGTTGCGTTTGGAGAGCCCCTGTGTGCCTACACATTGGAGTTCCCCCACAAGTGACCCCATTTTGGAAACTAGACACCCCAGGGAACTTATCTAGAGGGGTAGTGGGCATATTGAACCCCCAGGTGCTTCACAAATAAATGGAAAAAAAAAAAAAAAGTAAAAAAGTACTTTTTCGTTTTTACGGATTAATTTGTGAAGCACCTGGGGGTTCAATATGCTCACAACCCATCAGGATAAGTTCCCTGGGGTGTCTAGTTTCCAAAATGGGGTCACTTGTGGGGGAGCTCCAATGTGTAGGCACACAGGGGCTCTCCAAACGTGACATGTGTCCGCTAACAAGTTGACCTGATTTTCCATTCAAATTGTTAGCGGACACCATGTTGCGTTTGGAGAGCCCCTGTGTGCCTACACATTGGAGTTCCCCCACAAGTGACCCCATTTTGGAAACTAGACACCCCAGGGAACTTATCTAGATGGGTAGTGGGCATATTGAACCCCCAGGTGCTTCACGAATAAATGGGAAAAAAAAAAAAAAAGTGGAAAAAAAGTACTTTTTCGTTTTTACGGATTAATTTGTGAAGCACCTGGGGGTTCAATATGCTCACAACCCATCAGGATAAGTTCCCTGGGGTGTCTAGTTTCCAAAATGGGGTCACTTGTGGGGGAGCTCCAATGTGTAGGCACACAGGGGCTCTCCAAACGTGACATGTGTCCGCTAACAAGTTGACCTGATTTTCCATTCAAATTGTTAGCGGACACCATGTTGCGTTTGGAGAGCCCCTGTGTGCCTACACATTGGAGTTCCCCCACAAGTGACCCCATTTTGGAAACTAGACACCCCAGGGAACTTATCTAGAGGGGTAGTGGGCATATTGAACCCCCAGGTGCTTCACAAATAAATGGGAAAAAAAAAAAAAAAGTGGAAAAAAAAGTACTTTTTCGTTTTTACGGATTAATTTGTGAAGCACCTAGGGGTTCAATATGCTCACAACCCATCAGGATAAGTTCCCTGGGGTGTCTAGTTTCCAAAATGGGGTCACTTGTGGGGGAGCTCCAATGTGTAGGCACACAGGGGCTCTCCAAACGTGACATGTGTCCGCTAACAAGTTGACCTGATTTTCCATTCAAATTGTTAGTGGACACCATGTTGCGTTTGGAGAGCCCCTGTGTGCCTACACATTGGAGTTCCCCCACAAGTGACCCCATTTTGGAAACTAGACACCCCAGGGAACTTATCTAGATGGGTAGTGGGCATATTGAACCCCCAGGTGCTTCACAAATTGATCTGTAAAAATTAAAAAGTACTTTTTTTTTTCACAAAAATTTTGTTTTAGCCTAATTTTTTAAATTTTCAAATGGCCAACAGCATAAAGTTCATCCTAAAATTTGTTGGGCAATTTCTCCTGAGTACATCGATACCTCATATGTGGTCATAAACCACTCTTTGGGCGCACGGCAGGGCTCAGAAGGGAAGGAGCGCAATTTCACTTTTTGAATGGAAAATTAGCTCCAAAAGTCAAATTGCGCTCCTTCCCTTCTGAGCCCTGCCGTGCTCCCAAACAGTTGTTTATGACCACATATGAGGTATCGATATACTCAGGAGAAATTGCCCAACAAACTTTAGGATCCATTTTATGCTGTTGCCCATGTGAAAATGAAAGATTTGAGGCTAAAAGAACATTTTTGTTGGAAAAATTTAAATATCCATTTTTTGTTTCCACTTTGCTTTAGTTCCTGTGAAGCACCTGAAGGGTTAATAATCTTCTTGAATGTAGTTTTGAGTAGCTTGAGGGGTGCAGTTTTTAGAATGGTATAACTTGTGGGTGTTTTCTGTCATGTACACCCCTCAAACGGACTTCAAATGTGATGTGGTCACTAAAAAAAATGGTTTTGTAAATTTTGGTGGAAAAATGAAAAATTGCTGATGAACTTTGAACCCTTATAACTTCCTACCCCAAAAAAATTTTTTTTACAAAATTGTGCTGATATAAAGTAGACATGTGGGAAATATTATTTATCAACAATTTTGTGTCACATAACTCTCTGGTTTAGCAGAAAAAAAATTCAAAATTTGAAAATTTCGAAATTTTCAAAATTTTTGCCATATTTTTGATTTTTTCACAAATAAACGCAAAAATTATTGACCTAAATTTAATACTAACATGAAGCCCAATATGTCACGAAAAAACAATCTCAGAATCGCTAGGATCGGTTGAAGCGTTCCAGAGTTATAACCTCATAAAGGGACACTGGTCAGAATTGCAAAAAATGGCTCGGGCATTAAGGCTAAAATAAGCAAAAATGGGCTCGGGGGTGAAGGGGTTAAACTCTGCAGAGCTGCTGAAAGAGGAGGAAAAAAATGTAAATCAGAGGAAACAACAAATAAATGTGTAAATGTACGGAGGTGAACCAATATGAGGATTCCCACATCAAGGGCCAGGAAAACTAGGGCCCCTCCTCAATCAGTCCCCTACGAAGCCGGTGAAAAGTAAATCTTCATTGATGCCCACCGCACTTATGTGGTTACTATTTTGACAACAGCAAGCCTTTGTTATCTCTGTACACTGCGGCTTTAAATAGATCTGAGAGGGGCCGGCCCTCTATGGGTGATATGGCATAGAATGTGACCCATCACATCATGGCCTCCATGTGCAAGCATGGATACCATAGCAACCAAAGCATTACAACTGCAGTCTGGGAGTTGTGATGGAGTGGGACTACATGATGATGTGTTCAACCATGTGATTTCTTGTACCATGCCCACCACTTCCTGTGCCCAGAGGTGGATCACTCCAGCTGCTCATTTGCAAGGTATTTTCTATTGATTAGCGCTATTATATTAGTGCACATGGGAGAGAGCTAAGCCACCCCTCTCTGAAGAAGCCGCACGTCGCGGCGATACGCATGGGTCTGAGGACCCCCAGTTGTCCGCTGAATATTCAACCATGGCACCCTGCTAGCCTATCAGTTTATTGACCGACTCTTGCCTTTGGTGAGCTCATTTCAGGCCATTTTGCCAGGGTGTCTGTCATGAAATTGGGTGTTGTTAGTTTGCTGCTATCCAGGCAATTACTATTGGACTAAGTTTACTCCATGGTCAAGGTTGTGTCTGCACTTAGACAGGAGTATTATATTATTTAACTCCTCTATTGTTGAAGTCATTGTCATTACACGTTTTTTTTAACCACCTTGTACCTGCATCTGTCATTTTCCCGGATTAGCTTGCTACTACTGTTATATGGACGCTGGAGGGTTCCTCTTACTACTATTATGTCTCATACTTCTGTGGCTGTGTATCTGTGCATTGTTTTTAATTGGTTTTAACTGTGTTTCTATGTGTCTAATAAGGTTTATATAATCTTACAATTTGCTTGACTTTGTGGGTGTGTTTTGGTTATGTCAACGCTTTCTCTTTATTCAAATTATTTTGGCTGTGGTGCACCTGCATAATTAATACAGGGCCCACAACAATGACATCATTGTGCTGCCTTGATCACATGATCGGATGCCCAGGACACACAGGAAGATGGCCATTCTGCAGGCAGGGAACGCAGATGGTGAGTAACATTGTTTATTATTTTGCGTGTGTGGCAGTGGGGGGGCCATGTGTCCCAGGACAAGTGGGGGACATATGTTCCAGGACAAGGGGGGCCATGTGTCTCAGGACATGGGGGGCCATGTGTCCCATGAAAAGGAGGGGCCATGTGTCCTGGGACAAGTGGACTAAAGGAGGCCATATCCAGGATTGGGGTCTATGTACCAGGATGAGGGACATATATACTGATTTTAATATGGACACTAGCATTATAAGACGGACCCCAGTTAACATTAAAAATTATATTTTTTCTCTTTTATTCACCAAATTTGGGTGTGCGTTTTATAATCCAGTGCGTTTTATAAAACAAAAAATACAGTACATTAGGAATTCTGCAAAAGCGACATGCCATCAGCTTTCTGTTCCAGCCAATTTTTGCATTCCGAAAGTCAAATGGTGCTCCTTCCCTTCCAAGCCCTGCCAAGCACAAACATTTTTTTTCCTCACATATGAGGTATCTGTGTACTCAGAAGAAATTGTACCACAAGTTGCATGGTCCAGTTTCTCATGTTACTCTTGTGAACATTTTTGTGTAAAAAGTAAATTGTAATTTTTTTTCCTCCATATTGCTTTATATCCTGTGAAGCAGCTGAAGGATTAATAAACTTCATGTATGTGGTTTTGAGTACTTTGATGGGTGCAGTTTTTAGAATGTGTCACTTTCAGGTGTTTTCTGTAACATAAGCCCCTCAAAGTCACTTCAAATGTCTTGTGGTCCCTAACAAAATTGGTGTTGTTGGAAACATTAAAAAATTACTGCTAACCCTTTTAACCCTTATAGCTTCCTAACAAAAACTAATTTTTATATTGTAAAAAATGGCAATGATGTAAAGTAGACATGTGGCAAAATTTTATTTATTAACTTTTGTGTGGTGTAACTATCTGGTTTAAGGTTTTAAAAATTCAAAGTTTGCAAATTGTGAAATTTTCAATTTATGGTTAAAATCTCAGTATTTTCATAACAAATAATATCAACCATAATTTACCATCAAAATAAAGTACATGTCACAAAAAATAATTACTGGGATATGTTGAAGCGTTCCACAGTTATAACCTTATAAAGTGACACTGGTCAGATTTGGAAACTGAGACTTGGTCATTAATGTACAAACTAGCTTGGTCCTTAAGAGGTTAAAGAAGATGGCAAATTGTGGAAATAATTCCGTGTTCTCAGTGTTGTTTCATGTAAAACAAAGTCTTCTATTCATCAGTTTAAAACCACTTACCGTATATACTCGTGTATAAGCCGACCCGTGTATAAGCCGACCCCCCTACTTTTGCCCCCAAAACCTGGGAAAACCTATTGACTCGTGTATAAGCCTAGAGTGGACCCCAGCACAGGTATACAGCCCCCAGCAGTGTGGTATACCGCAGCCCCAGAGGTATATACAGCAGCCCCAGTGGTAGTATACAGCAGCAGCCCCAGTGGTATATACAGCAGCAGCCCCAGTGGTTAGTATACAGCAGCCCCAGAGGTATATACAGCCCCAGAGGTATATACAGCAGCCCTTAGGTAGTATACAGCAGCCCCAGAGGTATATAGAGCCCCAGAGGTATATACAGCAGCCCTTAGGTAGTATACAGCAGCCCTTAGGTAGTATACAGCAGCCCCAGAGGTAGTATACAGCAGCCCCAGAGGTATATACAGCCTCAGAGGTATATACAGCAGCCCTTAGGTAGTATACAGCAGCCCCAGTGGTGTATACAGCAGCCCCAGTGGTAGTATACAGCAGCCCCAGTGGTAGTATACAGCAGCAGCCCCAGTGGTATATACAGCAGCAGCCCCAGTGGTTAGTATACAGCAGCCCCAGAGGTATATACAGCCCCAGAGGTATATACAGCAGCCCTTAGGTAGTATACAGCAGCCCCAGAGGTATTATACAGCAGCCCCAGAGGTATATACAGCCTCAGAGGTATATACAGCAGCCCTTAGGTAGTATACAGCAGCCCCAGTGGTGTATACAGCAGCCCCAGTGGTAGTATACAGCAGCCCCAGTGGTAGTATACAGCAGCCCCAGTGGTAGTATACAGCAGCCCCAGTGGTAGTATACAGCAGCCCCAGTGGTAGTATACAGCAGCCCCAGTGGTAGTATACAGCAGCAGCCCCAGTGGTTAGTATACAGCAGCCCCAGAGGTATATACAGCCCCAGAGGTATATACAGCAGCCCTTAGGTAGTATACAGCAGCCCCAGTGGTGTATACAGCAGCCCCAGAGGTATATACAGCCTCAGAGGTATATACAGCAGCCCTTAGGTAGTATACAGCAGCCCCAGTGGTGTATACAGCAGCCCCAGTGGTAGTATACAGCAGCCCCAGTGGTAGTATACAGCAGCCCCAGTGGTAGTATACAGCAGCCCCAGTGGTAGTATACAGCAGCCCCAGTGGTAGTATACAGCAGCCCCAGTGGTAGTATACAGCAGCCCCAGAGGTATATACAGCAGCCCCAGAGGTAGTATACAGCGGCCCCAGAGGTATATACAGCAGCCCTTAGGTAGTATACAGCAGCAGCCCCAGGGGTGTATACAGCAGCAGCCCCAGGTATGTATACAGCAGCAGCCCCAGGGGTGTATACAGCACCAGCCCCAGGGGTGTATACAGCAGCATCCCCAGGGGTGTATACAGCAGCAGCCCCAGAGGTATACAGGTCCCCCCATCAAGATCCAGGCCCCTCCCCCCCTTGCGCGGCAAACCTGTAAAGTAAAATCATACTTATCACTGTCCTGTCGCGCTGTCCCGCCGCTGCCGACATGACGATCCCGGGCTTCATTCAGCGTCTTCCGGCGGCTTCCTGTGGTCACGGGCAATGACGTCATTGCCCGCGACTACAGGAAGCTGTGGGAAGACGCTGAATGAAGCCCGGGATCGTCATGTCGGCAGCGGCGGGACAGCGCGACAGGACAGTGATAAGTATGATTTTACTTTACAGGTTTGCCGCACAAGGGGGGGGGCCCTGGATCTTGATGGGGGGCCTGTATACCTCTGGGGCTACTGCTGTATACTCGCGTATAAGCCGAGGGGGGACTTTTCAGCCCAAATTTTGGGCTGAAAAATTCGGCTTATACGCGAGTATATACGGTATCTGTTGGTAGAGTTAAGCCCCCGTCACACTAAGCGAGATCGCTAGCAAGATCACTGCTGAGTCACAAGTTTGGCGACGCAACAGCGACATCGCCAGCGATCTTGCTATGTTTGACACTTAGCAGCAACCAGACCCCTGCTGTGAGATCGCTGGACCATTTTTTTCATTGTTGGGGTTCCGCTGGACAGCATGCATCGGTGTGTTTGACAGGGACAACAACCAACGACTTCAGTACTACAGGTCTGAGAAACAGGGTCCTAACGACCTCCGTATCATTCCGGATCGTTGCTGCGTCGCTGGTGAGATCTGACTGTTTGACATCTCACCAGCGACCACACAGCGACGCACCAGTGATCCCTACCAGGTCGTATCGTTGTCGGGATCACTGGTGCATCGCCAAGTGTGATGGTACCCTAAAACCAGAAATCAGTGGTAACTGTGTGCAAGTCTATGCATTTGCAATCCTGTACCACGATCTTTATCAGGTTTACATAAACAGCAGTAGGTTCAGGATCCAAATGCATTTGTTGAAAAAAGACTTGTATACAGTTACCACAATTTTTTATTTCTGTTTTAAAACTCCAATAAAAAATAGTTTTAAACGTTTAATTGAAGAACACTTTTT
>JARQOC010001267.1:0-45135 GCA_033576535.1 Allobates femoralis
GGTGGTGGTGGGGGTTTGCCCTCACTCTTAGCTGCAGCTCTGAGCTCTTCATGTCATTGTGTGTATCTGAGACATATGTGTAGTGTGTGCAGTTTGAGATATATCTATGTGATTATAGTCAGAAGAGCAAAAGGGTGGACGGTGTATATGGACCTGCGCTGCAAGGACCAAAGGATCAGATGATGTTCATCATTATAATTTTTATTTACGACGCATTTCGGAGTTAGTCCCAACTCCTTTCTCATATATTTCTCTAATATAATACTATTCCCTGAGGATTGAGTTGGGACTAACTCCGAAACGCGTCGGAAATAAAAATTATAATGATGAACACCATCTGATCCTTTGGTCCTTGTAGCACAGGTCTGTATACACCGTCCACCCTTTTGCTTTCCTGACTATGTTGATCGTTGTGGTGTGGATCCTTGCAGCAGCTACTACCTTTTGCTTTGACGCTGGTTGTGTGCTACACAACCCCCCCAGCTGACTGACTAATTAAATTTAGTCCACCTTTTTATCAATGATAAGACCCTATTGCGCTTTTCTCACCCTTTTTCCAGTTTATGTGATTATAAGAACATTTGATCATTTGCTCAGCAGATACACACATTACATGTATGTAGGAAAATCAAAGTTCATATATACACATAGAAATCTCTTTCTGACAGCACACAATGCAGGACAAAACACCTCCGCCCCCCAGAGCCCAGAGGGGAGGGACAGAACACCAGCCTGGATGACGTAGATATTGAAAAATATGTATACAACCAAATTAATAGTCTGTGAAAGTAATGGAGTTGGACTAATGCACCAGCTGCCTGCAGGGTGTGAAAATGCTTATAACAAGGAAACTACAGAGGGTACAATAATGATTTTACATGTTTTAAAAGCACTGCCCAGGCACTATTCAAGGGTAATATTAGTATCATACTGAAATAGGAGAAAATACTTAGATTATAGGGATAAATTAGATAGGAAGCTAAGAGGAATGTTTCTGGTCTTGGACTGACCCTTTAATGTTAACTGAACTCATCGATATGAATTAGCTCAGCTGACGGTCTAATTTGTATGGAGGTGTTAGCTGATAGGTGGCAGGAGAGAGGTTGATTGCGCATGTCCAATTTGTCTTCAATGAAAAAACACAAACAGAATTGTCCTAAAGCCAAATTGGATATAAATCCACACCAAACATAAAAAAGGGGGTGGACAAAAGTATTGGCACTGTTAGAAAAATCATGTTATGCTTCTCTAATTTGTGTAATTAACAGGTCCTGTAACTTACCTGTGGCACCTAACAGGTGTTGGTAATAACTAAATCACACTTGCAGCCAGTTGACATGGATTAAAGTTGACTCAACCTCTGTCCTGTATCCTTGTGTGTACCACATTGATTATGGAGAAAAGAAAGAAGACCAAAGAACTGTCTGAGGACTTGAGAAACCAAATTGTGAGGAAGCATGAGCAATCTCAAGGCTACAAGTCCATCTCCAAAGACCTGAATGTTCCTGTGTCTACCGTGTGCAGTGTCATCAAGAAGTTTAAAGTCCATGGCACTGTGGCTCCCTAGATGTGGACGGAGAAGAAAAATTGACGAGAGATTTCAACGCAAGATTGTGCGGATGGTGGATAAAGAACCTCGACTAACATCCAAACAAGTTCAAGTTGCCCTGCAGTCCGAGGGTACAACAGTGTCAACCCGTACTATCTGTTGGCGTCTAAATGAAAAGTGACTGCATGGTGGGATACCCAGGAAGACCCCACTTCTTAGACATAAATAAGCCAGGCTGCAATTTGCCAAAACTTACCTGAGAAAGCCTAAAACGTTTTGGAAGAATGTTCTCTGGTCAGATGAGACAAAAGTAGAGCTTTTTGGGCAAAGGCATAAACAAAGAGTTTACAGGAGAAAAAAAGAGGCATTCAAAGAAAAGAACACGGTCCCTACAGTCAAACATGGTGGAGGTTCCCTGATGTTTTGGGGTTGCTTTGCTGCCTCTGGCACTGGACTGCTTGACCATGTGCATGGCATTATGAAGTCTGAAGACTACCAACAAATTTTGCAGCATAATGTAGAGCCCAGTGTGAGAAAGCTGGGTCTCCCTCAGAGGTCATGGGTCTTCCAGCAGGACAATGACCCAAAACACACTTCAAAAAGCACTAGAAAATGGTTTGAGAGAAAGCACTGGAGACTTCTAAGGTGGCCAGCAATGAATCCAGACCTGAATCCCATAGAACACCTGTGGAGAGATCTAAAAATGGCAGTTTGGAGAAGGCACCCTTCAAATATCGGGGACCTGGAGCAGTTTAGCAAAGGAGAATGGTGTAAAATTCAAGCAGAGCATTGTAAGAAATGTATTGATGGTTACCGGAAGCGGCTGATCGCAGTTATTTTGGCTAAAGGTTGTGCAACCAAGTATTAGGCTGAGGGTGCCAATACTTTTGTCTGGCCCATTTTTGGAGTTTTGTGTGAAATGATCAATGTTTTGCTTTTTGCTTCATTCTCTTTTGTGTTTTTTCATTGAAGACAAATTAAATGAAGATAATAATACCAAAGAATTTGTGATTGCAATCATTTTCAGAAAGAAACTGAGTATTATCTGACAGAATTGCAGGGGTGTCAATACTTTTGGGCACAACTGTATATGATCTGAAGCAATGCGGAGATATGCCTCTCTGGAAGATAATGCCTGGAATTCTCCAATTCTCCTTGCTGACGCAATTGCTACCATGAATAGGGTCTTCAAGGTCTTCAAGGAGATGTGCTTGAATGAAGCCTACTCTGCTGGTTTGAATGGAGGACCTCCAGGAGCTTTAAGGCTATGTGCACACTTGGAGGTTTAGCAGAGGTTTAGCAGCGGAAACCGCCGGTCGGTTTCCATGAGGTTTATGTAAATTTATGTTAATCCAAAAGCGGCTTTTGGGTTAACATATAAACCTATGGAAACCGACCCCCGGTGTGCACACACCGGCGGTTTCCACATGCTCATCCGTTGCTAACCCGCTGGGTTCCCAGCGGGTTAGCAAAGAATGAGCATGTTCTATAATCCGGCCGGTTCTGCAGCGGCTGCAAGCAGAATCATGTGCTGCTTCCAGTCGCTGCAGAATCGCCGGCGCTAACCTGCTGTGCACCGCCGCACACCCGCCCGTCTCCCGCAGCACGGACCCGACAGGAAGCCGGTGGACGGCTCCGGAGCTTCCTGTCGGGTCCGCCCAGCCGCCGCCGCCACTAACCCGCCCCCGTGTGCACATACCCTAAGAAGAATTGAGAAATCCCAGGAAGGAACTTGTGGAACAAAGGGAGGTCTCAAAGTCTTCAATGCTTTAAAGAACCTATTTATGAACGGATGTCTAGACATTGTAACATCCAAGTTAGTGTTGATCACTGAAAACTTCAGGGTCTTTGGCTTCAGGTCTTTATCAAACCCAGCTTGTAGGAACTGCACAATTGAGGCCATCATACTCCTGTCATGTCCTTGTAAGGAACACCACAAATTTTAGATCTTCCTTCCATATCTGGAGTATACCTTCATAGTGGCTAGTCTTCGAGCAGCTGCAAGTGTAGTAATGATGTTATCTGGGAGTCCACAAGAGATTAAATTCTCCCTGAAAATCTCCATGCCATCAGATGCAACCTGACTGAGTCCAGGAGGAGAATGTCCCCTTGTGACAAGAGATCTGGTCTGATCGGAAGCTTCCAGTATTCCTCTCAAAAGCTGCCACATGACTGGAAACCAATTTCTTTGAGGCCAGAAGAAAATTACAGCAGTCACCTCCGTCTGCTCGTCCTGAATATTGCAGAGCACCTTGAGGATAAACCATGGGAAACACACCAGGAATTTGTTCCATGAGAGGGCTAGACTGTCCAGAGCCCAAGTATAATCGTGACTCCAAAGGAAGGCGAAGTGGGGACACTTCGTGTTGAGACTGATAGCCATTGCATATAAGTCTGGTTTCCCCATAATCTCAGTGATTCGATGGGACACTTCGATGTTGAGGCTCTACTTTGGTGGTAAGGCATGATTACGACTGAACCAATCGGCTGTGGTATTGAGGATTCCTGGTATGTGGACTGCCGCCAGACTGTGAAGATTGTCCTCTGTACAAACAAATGTCTTGCGGCACTCTGAAGCAAGAAAATGACTCCTTGTCCCACCCTGTTTGTTGAGGTAGAACACTGCTGCCAGGTTGTCGGATCAGACTATCACCTCTTGTCGGAATAGCAGACTCTGGAAGTGACGAAGGGCGAGGCCTATAGCCCTCAGTTCCCTTAGATTGGACGATATCCTGGCTTCTGACTTCAACCAGGGTGTCTGGACCCAGAGCTCTCCCACATAAGCACCCCACGCTTGTTCTGAGGCGTCCGTAGTCAAAGTGACCGTTCGATGATTTGTAAGTGACTTGCCTTGATTCAGATGAGCTGGAGCCAGCCACCACTGTATGTCCTGCTTTGGTGAATAGAGATCAGAGATGTTAGTGGTTGATAGATTTGGCACGATGTTAGGATGTCTGCTTGCAGCATCTGAAATAGATGTTTGGCCCACGAAACTGCTTCAATGGCTGAAGTGAGCTACCCCAAGAAACTCATTGCTGCCTTGACTGATACGCGAGGTGCTCGGATGAGATGAGACCCGCTGTCTTGAAGACTTTGGATTCTTTCGTTGGTCAATGTCACCAAAATGTCTTGGGAGTAGATCACACATCCAAGAAACCTCTTCTCGATTGAAGGTGATAGCTGTGATTTCTCTCTGTTGATCAGGAACCTATGAGAGGTCAGCAGAGTCAGGGTCGTCAGGAGATGATCTAGTAACTGAGCCTTGGTGGAGGCTTTCAGTAGCCAATTGTCTAAGCAAGGCACGATGTAAATGCCCTGACGTCTGAAGGCGGCCACCAGGACTACTGCTGTCTTGGTAAAGACTCTCAGAGCCACTGAGATCCCGAACAGCAGACAAGTCAATTGAAAACTGTGAAGATGAGCACCTTGCTGCACTGCGACCCATAGGAAACTGCAATGTGATGGAATAATTGTAATATGCAGGTAAGCATCTTGCAGACCAGTCACCTCTGCACAGTATTGATAGGACAGATCGAAGACTCCCCATTCTGAATTTGTTCTTCTGGAAAAAGGTGTTCAAGTAGGTCAAGTCTATTACGAGTTGCCATTTTACTCCAGGTTTGGGAACTGGAAACAGAGAGGAATAAACCCGTTCGTCCTCTTGATGCGCTGGCATTTCTTATAATGTCCCCTTCCGGAGAAACTCTTGCACCAGAGACCACATCACTCCATCTTTGGATCGATTTATGATGAAGCAGGAAGGAAGCTCCATAAATTCTAGAGAATAACCCCTCCGAATAATTGACAGGACCCAAGCGTCGTCTGATGTTGCTGACCACTCTGGATAGAAGCTGGGAAATCTTCCTCTCACCTTCTTGAAGCAGCTGGCATTTTAAGTGCTTTTCCTTACTAAAAGGCTTCTTCCCCTTGGATGTAGATGGCTGCGGCCTAGGAGCATAATGTTTTCTTTCTTGTGGTCTGGTGCTGAGTCTTAGGGACAATCTCTTCCAATTGCTACGGAACTGAAAAGACCTTTTAGGCTATGGGAATGAAGTGCCTTTGTTCTCGCCAAGAGATTTGAGAATGCTCTTGAGTTGTGGTCCAAAAAGGCTAGACGGTTGGAAGGAAAGACTGCAGAAGTGCATTTTTGGTGACATATCACAGCACCACTGCTTAATCCAAAGTGCTTTTCTTACTGAATTGGTAGTGGCCAGAGTCTTTGCGAACCCTCTCAAGGCATCTACTGATGAGCCACAGAGAAAATCAGTTGACGATTTGATGAGAGGGATCCTATCAAGAATCTCGTCTCAAGATACACCTTGCTCTAAGTCCTGTGAGAGGTGACTCAACCAGACCAGTAGGGCTCTAGCCACTGCAACCATAGGTAACGATAATCTGGCTACTGCTGTTGCACCATATAAGCTTTCTTCAAGAACACATCTTGCTTCCTTTCCCCTGAGTCCTTATGAAGTGACAAATCTTCTGAAAGGAAAAACAACTTCTTAGATAGCTTTGCCACTGCTAAATCCAGCTTCGGTGGGAACTCCCATTTCTGAAACTGCGCAGGGTCTAGTTTGAAGACAGAACTCAGGCGGGTCCCCAGACTGAGAGATTTTTCAGGTTTAGACCATTGTCCTTGAAGGCACTCAGACAGCAAGGAATGTCCTGGCAAGGCACGTTCCTTGAATGAGGGAAAGTACAACAATCTCTACATCTTGGATCTATGGTCCGAGGGTTGGTCAGACTCCAAGGCCTATTTTGTTGCCTTAATCAGCAAGGGAACTGCTTCCTTATTCAGGAGATAAAACTTGCCCCAACTCTTGTCCGTGGATTCTGACTCCGTATCTGACGCTGACTGCGAAGACGAACCAGAAGCCATGTCAGGTGTTGGGTCATGATGGCAGACCTCTGGACCCCTGGACACAGAGTCTCTGACCTCTTTGAAAAGTTTTCGCCATCTGCTCCTTAAATCAGCCCAGGAAGGTGGCAGGCTCGTATTGCACTGACCATCTGTAGCGCTATGCAATTAGTACAGAGCTCTTGGCTGTAGTCCTCTGATAGTGGCTGTTGACACTTGCTGCCATTGGTATGTCTGGATTTTCTCTTCCTCCTAAGAAAAGACATCTGTAAGATACAAGGCAAGGGATAATATAAAATGAGAAGTTCCCTGTCTATAATGCACCAGAAACCCACAGAGCCTTGGCATAGCTGCTGCTCGGCAGGAGAACCAAGTCTTACAGGCAGTGCCATCTCTTAATTTTCCCGCTTTCAATGACATCACCACCAGAATTTCCTTTTGCACGTATCGTGCATACGCGGGAGTCCCGCAGCTTCCAAACCCGTAAATGGCTGCGCCTGCTCCCCGCTCTGACAGACGGAGCCACAAGGGATGCCTAGGGACAACAAGGCAGCCATATACACACTTATTGCCCCTGAAACACCCCTGGGCACCGCTGGAAACATGGGGAGTCTCTGGCACACCGCAACACTAAGCTCAGAGGATGCAGCCAAGGTTGACAGGTGAATGGAAGGCACAGCCACCTCTTACCTCTCTGCAGAGATGCTCTCCCACCCGGAGTCCAACAGCTGTACGATGACCACATCGCCACCGAATCTTCCATCTCCAGGGAACAGGACCTAACCGGTATGTAGGGGGAAGTGTATACACATAAGGCTAGGAACCCAGTGACCCATAGGGATGGATATACAGAACCTGCCAACCATGTCAGCATGTACATACACAGCGGGCTGAGGGACATATAGAATATGTTTGCAGAACCTGCCATTTAGACATCGCATCCAAGTGCAGGAGCCGAATGATGTATGGGAATACATATACAGGATCTGCTATTTAGATGCATATTGGGATTCATGGCTGGGATCTGAGTGATATATAAGAATATATATACAGAACCTAGTTGACCCATAAGATAAAGTCTTCTGGGCCATGACAAAGCTCCAATGTGGCCCCCAATTATTGCAAATCTTTAATAACATTAGTCTTTTTCTATAGGCCAAAAGGACTTTTGGGGCCCCCTAGGCTCCAGGACCTGGGTGCGATTGCAGCCCCTGCACCTGTTGCAGTTACCCCCCTGTTTACGCGTCTATACTGATGTTTAACCAGATCTACAATACATTCAGGATGCTCAGAAAGTTGACACATTTTTGAGAGAGGCAATAGCGATCATATTGGAAATAATCCATGAACCCAAGCCCCTTTCTGTTGATTTCTTTTATATATGGCACAGACTCCAGGTGGTTAAAAGCAGTTATGGAGTGGAAGGGAACATTTCTGATTTAAAGCAGGTCTTAGAAAATACCATCGTGCTCTCTGCATAAATATTCAACATATATCCCGCCAGCAGCGTTCAGCTGTGCACAACCAGACAATTCATTAATGGGACTTCGCCTCCGAGATATTAAGCAATAAAATGGTGATGAATGGTCTGCTATGGCCGGGGTGTCAGCATCCGCCGGGGATGTTTTATGGAGAGCAGCCTTGTCGTAAGTTACCCAGAAACCAATGCTTTACACTATGGTGTAGGGCGGCATTAAAGAACTGTTCCAATAGGCCACAGCCACATTTGCTGCATTTCTTTTTACTTTGCGTTTTGTTTGTTGTTCCACACTTTCCTGCATTACAGCAGACCTCCCCACCTTGAAATGAAGGAAAGAGGGACATATGTCGGGATGAATATAGTGCTCCTTGACAGTTTCTATTTTATGTTCCAACAAAGAAATATTGCCCCTAGTAAAACCCATTAATGTTCCCAAAAAGTATGGTGCTGCTTTCATGGCCCCCACACACAGTATGATGTCCCCACAGGAGATTGCTCTACACAAAGTATACTGTCCCCACAGTATATTCCCACACACATGGTATAATGTCACCAAAGTATATACCCCTCCACACACAGTATGATGTCCCTACAGGAGATTCCTCTACACAAAGTATACTGTCCCCACAGTATATTCCCACACACATGGTATAATGTCACTAAAGTATATACCCCTCCACACACAGTATGATGTCCCCACAGGAGATTCCTCTGCACAAAGTATTCTGTCCCCACAGTACATTCCCACACACATGGGTGGTGACCATGGTGGCCATTTTGAAGTCGGCCATTTTGAATCCACCTTCATTTTTCTCAATGGGAAGAGGGTCATGTGACACAACAAACATATTGAGAATTTCATAAGAAAAACAATGGTGTGCTTGGTTTTAACGTAACTTTATTCTTTCATGAGTTATTTACAAGTTTATGACCACTTATAAAATGTGTTCAAGGTGCTGACCATTGTGTTGGATTGTCAATGCAACCAGACTTGACCCGAACTTGAGCCTGAACCCCTTATAAGTTTATGGGGACCCGAACTTAAGCCATAAAATGGAGGCAGTAAGGGCTAGGGGAGCTGGATAAGTAAGCAAAAGAGTGATTAACTAGTTAAATTATACATACCATGCTTCTGTGCCACTCTCACTACTGCTTCCGGGTCCGCTCAATAAGCCTCATACATATTCACTGCATCTCATCTTGCCCACCCTCTGTGATTGGTTGCAGTCAGTCTCTGGCATAAAGGGTATCTGTGATTGGTTGCTGTACACACACACACACACTGATGTAAAAACAAATAAACAGTTGGAAAAAAAATGCGTCGGGTCCCCCGTATTGAATAAGTGTCCTCTCACTGGAGCTTCTGGGACCACACTGGCAGCCACGAAAGAGTCTCACAATCCGGCAGCGGGTTCAACTGAGTTCAATGACAGTAGCGTGGAAGCCTTCCAGTGACAAATTGGGGGGACCCCACTTTATTTTTTTAATTATTTAGATCATTTTTAAAAAAAAGTCATTGGGTCCCCCATATTTTGGGACTCAATGAATATAAGGCGCACAACTGGTGGCTGTAGGCCGCATCTATGTGCTTTATCTGCACTGAGAATCAAAAATATAGGGACTCAGCTGAACCCGCTGCTGGATTGTGAGTCTCCTCCGTGGCTCCTAGTGTGGTCCCAGAAACTGCAGTGAGAGGACGCTTTTTCAATACGGGGGATCCCACACATTTTTTTCCCAATTGTTTATTTATTGTATAAGATGGGCACGACAGCACGGTAATTATGACTTATCTGGTTAATCACCATTTTTCTTCCTTTTGCAGCTCTTCTAGCTATACCCAAACTGTAACACGTATAACCTTGTGCGAGTTCACCCATCACTACTCTTAAAGAAGCCGATATGCCAATATGGCAGCAATTAGTATCTGACGCTAGGGAGCTCCTACCTGAGGCACCCATTTCATCTCATGCTTTTGTTCCGTCCTGGCCCGTTACCTTAAATGTTAAAAACTCAAAGCCGTACTTCTGGGTGTCTTTTTCCAGGACCTGCCTCCTGCTGATCGCTCTGTCCTTTGGTCAATCCTCTAAATTGTCTCC
Organism: Allobates femoralis; assembly: GCA_033576535.1. Taxonomy (NCBI): domain Eukaryota; kingdom Metazoa; phylum Chordata; class Amphibia; order Anura; family Aromobatidae; genus Allobates; species Allobates femoralis. The sequence continues at coordinate 9,984 of JARQOC010001267.1, forward strand.
AATAAAGCACTCTTTATCTTGGTCAACTCTGTCTTCCTCCAGGATCTCGCTATCCATAGCCTTGGTATCCTTTTCCTCCTAGGACATCTAGATCATGAGGTTTTGTTCTGTGGCTAGACCTTAGGTCCTTCACTACTGCAATCTGGGCCCTATTTGATCTCCTGGCAGAAAACAGTCACTGTCACTTCAGTGCTCCTCCCATACAAGGCTTGTCCCATATGTTAAAGCTCGTTTACCCTACTGATTGGCACAACACAGCCTATCACTAACAATACATGTGATAATTCATATTTACTTCATTAACACCTATCACTTTATACATCACATATCATAACATAATATTGGTGTCTTCAAGGTGGAATGTGGGCAATATGTCCATCTCATTACACTGGCACCTGTTAACTTCTTGCTCCTCCATTGTACTCAACTTATCTGTCTTTTTGATGACACATATACAACTGAATTCGGAACATATCTCTGACCTTCCAGGACAGCTGTATGAAATGGTGACCTAGGATTGTTGGGGCATTTGCTGCGGTATTGTCCTGCATGGGAGGGACCCATTGTATAATTCATCCTGAGCTTGCAGGTATGTGAAGGAAATATCAAACTTTGCATAAATAAGTAGTAAAAGTGAATATTAGAAACTCTGTAATAAATCTTTTAAGAGAAATGTGCATCTTTCTCCACTTATGAGCAGGGGTGGATTAAGGGTAGCCAGGGCCCGGGGCTGTTCAGACTCTGTGGGCCCCCCCCCGGGTCATGTGATGGGGGTCATGTGACGGGGTCACGGGGGTCATGTGACGGGGTCACGGGGGTCATGTGACGGGGTCACGGGGGTCATGTGACAGGGTCATGTGACGGGGTCGCGGGAGTCATGTGACGGAGGTTATCATATACCTGAAATAGATTATTCCAGAAAAATAGTTGCTGAGTGAAACTCTGACCTGTCAAACATCCATTGATCTGGTCAATTTACCATTCAGTTAGGAGGAAAAAAAAAACACTTTAAGCCATAGTATTGAGCAGTCCATTAGGAGGCGGCCACTATGCCCTGACTGCCCCTGTACTCAGAATAAATAACTTATAAATATCTCGATCAGTGTGCCCCTGAATGATAATCACCTGTTACTGGTCCAATGGACTTGCTTGCAGATTGGTCCGTCCCGCCTCCTCGCGGTCCGACAGCGTCTTCTTCTGAATGATGTAGATAACGCCTCCTGTCACCTGCGTTATCCACGTGACTACGTCCAATTTTTCCATTGCCTATGCTATGCCCATACCTCTCCGGCTTGTGCAGGTGCACTGTGCTCCATCATGGGATTATCCTACAAGTTTAAAATCTCAGTAATGTCACCATACATTACACGCAGAAGACTGGGAGCCTGGAGCCATGTGCAGAGACCCCTGCGATTCGCGCATGAGTAGATGAGTTTTACATTGTAGCTGCAGTAGGGCAGAGCACGGTGCGTTTGCGCAAGCTGGAGAGGCATCTGCACAGATGTGAGATGGGAAAGTGAGACGTGGATAACAAAGGCATGATCCATATCATTCAGAAGAAGAGGCTGTCAGACGGCGAGGAGAGGCTAAATGGACCAATCTGCAAGCAAGAATTTTGGACTGGTAATAGGTTAGAATACAGGGTGCTAGATTTCTATAAGTTATTTATTCTGTGTACAGGGGGCATTCAGGGCATAATAGCCTGTTTCTTATAATGCAGCATCAGCGTGTGCACGAGACCTTACAGATACTGAGGGAAAAAAAAATCACCAAATACTCAGCGTGTGCACGAGGCCTTACAGATACTGAGGGGAAAAAAAAATCACCAAATACTCAGCGTGTGCACGAGGCCTTACATATACTAAGGGAAAAACTCACCAAATACTCAGTGTGTGCACGAGGCCTTACATATACTAAGGGAAAAACTGACCAAATACTCAGCGTGTGCATGAGGCCTTACAGATACTGAGGGGAAAAAAAATCACCAAATACTCAGCGTGTGCACGAGGCCTTACAGATTCTGAGGGGAAAAAAAATCACCAAATACTCAGCGTGTGCACGAGGCCTTAAGGCCACTTCACACACACAGATATCTGAGTCCAATATCTGAACAGATCTCTGGTTGCAGTGAAATCATGGATACATTGCTCCATGTTGTACACAGCCACAAAATGGAGCAATGTATCCATGATTTCACTGCAACCAGAGATCTGTTCAGATATTGGACTCAGATATCTGTGTGTGTGAAGTGGCCTTCACAGATTCTGAGGTAACAACTCACCAAATACTCAGCGTGTGCACGAGGCCTTACAGATACTGAGGAAACAACTCACCAAATACTCAGCGTGTGCACGAGGCCTTACAGATACTGAGGGGAAAAAAAAATCAAATACTCAGCGTGTGCACGAGGCCTTACAAATACTGAGGTAAAAACTCACCAAATACTCAGCGTGTGCACGAGGCCTTACAGATACTGAGGTATAAACTGACCAAATACTCAGCGTGTGCACAAGGCCTTACAAATACTGAGGTATAAACTGACCAAATACTCAGCGTGTGCACAAGGCCTTACAAATACTGAGGTATAAACTGACCAAATACTCAGCGTGTGCACAAGGCCTTACAGATACTGAGGTAAAAATTCACCAAATACTCAGCGTGTGCACGAGGCCTTACATATACTAAGGGAAAAACTGACCAAATACTCAGTGTGTGCACGAGGCCTTACATATACTAAGGGAAAAACTGACCAAATACTCAGCGTGTGCACGAGGCCTTACAGATACTGAGGGGAAAAAAAATCACCAAATACTCAGCGTGTGCACGAGGCCTTACAGATTCTGAGGGGAAAAAAAATCACCAAATACTCAGCGTGTGCACGAGGCCTTACAGATTCTGAGGTAACAACTCACCAAATACTCAGCGTGTGCACGAGGCCTTACAGATACTGAGGAAACAACTCACCAAATACTCAGCGTGTGCACGAGGCCTTACAGATACTGAGGGGAAAAAAAATCAAATACTCAGCGTGTGCACGAGGCCTTACAAATACTGAGGTAAAAACTCACCAAATACTCAGTGTGTGCACGAGGCCTTACATATACTAAGGGAAAAACTGACCAAATACTCAGCGTGTGCACGAGGCCTTACAGATACTGAGGGGAAAAAAAATCACCAAATACTCAGCGTGTGCACGAGGCCTTACAGATTCTGAGGGGAAAAAAAATCACCAAATACTCAGCGTGTGCACGAGGCCTTACATATACTAAGGGAAAAACTCACCAAATACTCAGTGTGTGCACGAGGCCTTACATATACTAAGGGAAAAACTGACCAAATACTCAGCGTGTGCACGAGGCCTTACAGATACTGAGGGGAAAAAAAATCACCAAATACTCAGCGTGTGCACGAGGCCTTACAGATTCTGAGGGGAAAAAAAATCACCAAATACTCAGCGTGTGCACGAGGCCTTACAGATTCTGAGGTAACAACTCACCAAATACTCAGCGTGTGCACGAGGCCTTACAGATACTGAGGAAACAACTCACCAAATACTCAGCGTGTGCACGAGGCCTTACAGATACTGAGGGGAAAAAAAATCAAATACTCAGCGTGTGCACGAGGCCTTACAAATACTGAGGTAAAAACTCACCAAATACTCAGCGTGTGCACGAGGCCTTACAGATACTGAGGTATAAACTGACCAAATACTCAGCGTGTGCACAAGGCCTTACAAATACTGAGGTATAAACTGACCAAATACTCAGCGTGTGCACAAGGCCTTACAAATACTGAGGTATAAACTGACCAAATACTCAGCGTGTGCACAAGGCCTTACAGATACTGAGGTAAAAATTCACCAAATACTCAGCGTGTGCACGAGGCCTTACATATACTAAGGGAAAAACTGACCAAATACTCAGTGTGTGCACGAGGCCTTACATATACTAAGGGAAAAACTGACCAAATACTCAGCGTGTGCACGAGGCCTTACAGATACTGAGGGGAAAAAAAATCACCAAATACTCAGCGTGTGCACGAGGCCTTACAGATTCTGAGGGGAAAAAAAATCACCAAATACTCAGCGTGTGCACGAGGCCTTACAGATTCTGAGGTAACAACTCACCAAATACTCAGCATGTGCACGAGGCCTTACAGATACTGAGGAAACAACTCACCAAATACTCAGCGTGTGCACGAGGCCTTACAGATACTGAGGGGAAAAAAAAATCAAATACTCAGCGTGTGCACGAGGCCTTACAAATACTGAGGTAAAAACTCACCAAATACTCAGTGTGTGCACGAGGCCTTACATATACTAAGGGAAAAACTGACCAAATACTCAGCGTGTGCACGAGGCCTTACAGATTCTGAGGGGAAAAAAAATCACCAAATACTCAGCGTGTGCACGAGGCCTTACATATACTAAGGGAAAAACTCACCAAATACTCAGTGTGTGCACGAGGCCTTACATATACTAAGGGAAAAACTGACCAAATACTCAGCGTGTGCACGAGGCCTTACAGATACTGAGGGGAAAAAAAATCACCAAATACTCAGCGTGTGCACGAGGCCTTACAGATTCTGAGGGGAAAAAAAATCACCAAATACTCAGCGTGTGCACGAGGCCTTACAGATTCTGAGGTAACAACTCACCAAATACTCAGCGTGTGCACGAGGCCTTACAGATACTGAGGAAACAACTCACCAAATACTCAGCGTGTGCACGAGGCCTTACAGATACTGAGGGGAAAAAAAATCAAATACTCAGCGTGTGCACGAGGCCTTACAAATACTGAGGTAAAAACTCACCAAATACTCAGCGTGTGCACGAGGCCTTACAGATACTGAGGTATAAACTGACCAAATACTCAGCGTGTGCACAAGGCCTTACAAATACTGAGGTATAAACTGACCAAATACTCAGCGTGTGCACAAGGCCTTACAGATACTGAGGTAAAAATTCACCAAATACTCAGCGTGTGCACGAGGCCTTACAGATACTGAGGTAAAAATTCACCAAATACTCAGCGTGTGCATGAGGCCTTACAATTACTAGGTAAAAACATGACCAAATACTCAGCGTGTGCACGAGGTCTTACAAATACTGAGGTAAAAACTCACCAAATACTCAGCGTGTGCACGAGGCCTTACAGATACTGAGGTAAAACCTCACCAAATACTCAGCGTGTGCACGAGGCCTTACAGATACTGAGGTAAAAACCCACCAAATACTCAGCATGTGCAATAGGCTTTACAGATACTGAGGTAAAAACTCACCAAATACTCAGCGTGTGCAATAGGCCTTACAAAAACTGAGGTAAAAAAAAAAATCACAAAATACACAATGTGCGCACCCACTACCCCTCCACCTTGGATAGACATGTGAAATACCTCTACATGTTGTATGTGCCCCTCTATGTGGATATTTTTCTTGAATCATGAATGCATGGACTCCATACGTACATGATCCAAGCAAGATAGCCACTTATTAGAGGGGCACATGATACACCATGTATAGCCATTTCACATGTTTCTGTATTATCCAAGATGGTGGGGCACACCACTCCAGTGATTAAGGGGCCTTTCACATCAGCTGTTTTGCTGATGTGCGGCCGATTCGGCAGGTGGCGCCGGATCAGCCGCCTAATGGCCGACTTGCGGTCCAGATGCGGCAAGCCCTATGCATTGTCTATGGGGCTTGCGGTCCGGTGCGGCAAGTGCGGTTCTGCCGTGTGCGGCAGATTCGACACTTGCAGCCGCGAAAAAAAAACACCACTTGTAGAGTTTTTTTTTCGCGGCCACAAGTGCCTGATCTGCCGCACTCAGCAGAACCGCACTTGTGATAGACAATGCATGGGGCTTGCCGCATCCGGGCCGCAAGTCGGCTGTTAGGCGGACGATCCGGCACATGCGCCGCCACCTGCTGGAACGGCCCAAACATCAGCTAAAGACTGATGTGAAAGCAGCGTTCGTTAGGCCCCTTTCACATCACCGTGTCTTTCAAATTGCGTCAGATCCAGCAGATTTACCACATTTGCTGCCTAACAGCCGTTGCGACGATGGATGACAACGCGGTCAGCGGCGTTTTTTTTTTCCACCGCCGCAAATGCCGGACTTGCCGCACCCAGCAGAACCGCACTTGCCGCACCAAACCGCAAGCCCCATAAACAATGCATGGGGCTTGCCGCAAGTATGCCGCAAGTGCGGCCGTTAGTCGGCAGATGCGGTAAATCTGCCGGATCTGCCACAATCTGAAAAAAAAAAAGATGTGAAAGGGGCCTTAGTACACAAATCATTTAATTACTGCTTACATTCTTTCTTTACACTGACTGAGTCCTCCCTGCCATGCAGCAGCCACCAGGTCTGGCTGGCAGTGCACACACAGAGCACAGCCACAGGCAGCAGCTGCAGCAGCAGGGCAGGAGTCAGGAGTGGACATATCACTCCCTCTCTGTCACACAGGCACGTCCTCTCTGTGCTCTGTGTCGGCATTAGGTGACGGTCCCTCTCCTCAGACTCCCTCTCTTCATGCAGGCGGCGACCCAGGAGGTGGTGGACGGCGGTCGGCGGGTGAGACACAGACTCAGTCAGGAGGACGGAGGAGTCTGCTCAGCCTCAGTCGAGATCAGCTGCCTGCCTGGGTCTGGGTCCTCCTAGAGTAGGAGGATTCAGCAAAGCCCGGTCGGGCCCGGCAGAATCAGCATAGCAGGGCGGACAGCGGCAGCCGGGACTCGGGAGAACAATGCTGCCAGCAGAGGCCGCTGGGACTATAGGAGTGGGAGCAACATCCGCAAGCAGCTACCACTGGTACGCACACCTTGTAAGCACACAGCTCCACATGCTCCATACATACATGGCTCATCTCCGTACACCTAGTACACACTCAACTCTGCTCCATACACCTCGTACACATGGCTCAGCTCCGTACACCTCGTACACACTTGGCTTTGCTCTGTACACCTTGTACGCATACGGCTCTGCTCCATACACCTCGTACACACTCGGCTCCGCTCCATACACCTCATACACACTCGGCTTCGCTCCGTACACCTCTTACGCACTCGGCTCTGCTCTGAACACCTCGTACACGCTCGGCTCCATACACATGCGGCTCCGCTCCATACACCTAGTACACACGCGGCTCCGCTCCATACACATCGTACACACGCGGCTCCGCTCCATACACCTTGTACACATGCGGCTCGGCTCCGTACACCTCGTACACACGCGGCTCTGCTCTGTACACCTTGTACACATGCAACTCCACTCCGTACACCTTGTACACACACGGCTCTGCTCCGTACACACGCGGCTCTGCTCCGTACACACTCGGCTCTGCTCCGTACACACTCGGCTCTGCTCCGTACACCTCATACACATCTGGCTCCACTCCGTACACCTCATACACACACGGCTCTACTCCGAACACACTCGGCTCCGCTCCGTACACCTCATACACACGCGGCTCTGCTCTGTGCACCTCGTACACACACGGCTCCGCTCCGTACACCTTGTACACACTCGGCTCCGCTCCATACACCTCGTACACATGCGGCTTGGCTCTGTACACCTCGTACACATGCGGCTTGGCTCTGTACACCTCGTACACACGCGGCTCTGCTCCATACACCCTGTACACACTCGGCTCCGCTCCATACACCTCGTACACATGTGGCTCCGCTCCGTACACCTCGTACACACGTGGCTCCGCTCCGTACACCTTGTACACGCGGCTCTGCTTCGTACACACTCAGCTCTGCTCCGTACATCTCATACACATGAGGCTCCGCTCCATACACCTCGTACACACGGGTCCGCTCCATACACCTCATACACACACGGCTCCGCTCCGTACACCTCGTACACACGCGTCTCTGCTCCGTACACCTTGTACACGCGGCTCTGCTTCGTACACACTCAGCTCTGCTCCGTACATCGCTCCGCTCCATACACCTAGTTACACAAGCGGCTCTGCTCCGTACACCTCGTACACACACGGCTCCGCTCCATACACCTCGTACACACTCAGCTCCACTCTATACACCTCGTACACACACGGCTCCGTTCCATACACCACGTACACACACGGCTCCGCTCCATACACCTAGTACACACTCGGCTCTGCTACATCCACACTGTAAATCTCCTGACCCCTGTGTGGGGGACACACAGGGGGCCTCACAGGACACCCAGGGGGCCTCACAGCACACACAGGGGGGCCACACAGCACACACAGGGGGGCCACACAGCACACACAGGGGGCCACACAGCACACACAGGGGGCCACACAAGACAGATAGGGGGCCACACAGCACACACAGGGGGCCTCACAGCACACACACGGGGCCACACAAGACAGACAGGAAGCCACACAGGGGGCCTCACAGGACACACAGGGGCCTCACAGGACACACAGGGGCCTCGCAGGATAGACAGGGGCCTCGCAGGACAGACAGGAGGCCACATAGCACACACAGGGGGCCATACAGCACACACAGGGGGACACACAGCACACACAGGGGGCCTCACAGGACACACAAGGGGCCTCACAGGACTCACAGGGGGCCACACAGGGGACCACACAGGAGGCCACACAGGAACAGGGGGCCCGCCGTCATGCTCTGACAGCCCGGAAGCCGCAGGGAGATGAGCACCGCGCGCGGCACTCATTTCCCGCCGGCACAGAGCTGAAGTGCCCCGGGGCCTCACAGGACACACAGGGGCCTCACAGCACACACAGGGGGCCACACAAGACAGATAGGAGGACACACAGGGGACCTCACAGGACACACAGGGGGCCTCACAGGACACCCAGGGGTCCTCACAGCACACAGGGGGCCACACAGCACACACAGGGGGCCACACAGCACACACAGGGGGCCACACAGCACACACAGAGGGTAACACAGCACACAGGTGGGCCACACAAGACAGATAGGAGGACACACAGGGGACCTCACAGGACACACAGGGTGCCTCACAGGACACCCAGGGGTCCTCACAGCACACAGGGGGCCACACAGCACACACAGGGGGCCACACAGCACACACAGGGGGCCACACAGGACACACAGGGGGCCACACAGCACACACAGTGGGTAACACAGCACACAGGTGGGCCACACATAACTGTCATCTCATCCTCTCCTTCACCTTATCCAGCACCATGACATCCAGCACAGTGGAGGACTGCATAACGAGGAGCTGATCATGTGATCCCTGACTCCTCCCCTCTATGACATCATCACAGGTCCTGTAAGCACAGGTCTTCTCATCCTTTTCCTCACCTCTCCAGCACCATGACAACCATCACAGAGTGGAGACCTGCATAACGAGGAGCCGATCATGTGATCCCTGACTCCTCCCCTCCATTCACATCATCACAGGTCCTGTAAGCACAGGTCTTTCATCCTGTGCGGCTACAGGTGGGCTCACAGTCACTGCGGAGGGGGGGGGGAGAGTGTAACACAGCGGTGGCGGCCGGGACTGTGGGAGAGAGAGCGGCATTAGCAGGGGGCCGCGCCACCATCAGGCCCCCTGCGGTTGCCGCTCCCTGTCAACTAGCAGGGCTCATCACCTCATGGATGCTGTGCCTGCGTGCAGAGTGCTGTGTGGTGGCGCCGTGGCGGATTATAATGGGGCAATTTACCCCCTGGACTGCGGGCCCCTAGACACCATTGGGCCCGGGGCAAAAGCCCATATTGACCTCATTATAATCCGCCACTGCTTATGAGCCACCACCAACTTCTTGAATTCATCATTTATTCTGAAAAAATGTTGAAATCCATCTTCTCAACAAATTAGGTTTGCAGTCATTGATTTAAGTCATTCGAGGAGTGATGTGACAGGAGCAGAATGAGAGAGATGATGAGAGATGGTGCTGCTGCTTTCCAGTAAGTGTTTTATCTCACCTCAGTGGATTTACAGCTATTCTAATAGTATATTGTCCTTCTTGATGTTTCTTTATCAAATAGGTGAATCTTAAATCATTGATTCGAGACTTGTATATGTGGCACCCCTGCGGGGGATTGCCACAGGATCCACCGGTGCAAGGAGGGAATTACACCTTGGTTTGCACAGCACACCACACCTTTCCACCCCAGGCCTGAAGGGGGAGCTCTACTGGCTGCCTTAAGCCAGTTCCCCTTTAAAACATCCAGGCCTGAGGGGAGGAGTCAGTCAGTCCCAAGAGTTAGTCTCAGTAGTGAGTCTGAGGAGAGAGTCGGAGGAGTGAGGAGCTGGTCGCTGGGAGAGATCCAGGCCCAGGACCAGGGACCACTGACCGCTGTGTTACACCCTAGGGAATGGGTCGGAGGCAAGCGGAAGAAACAGGGAATCAAGAAAAAGGAACCAGTTGCTATAGCCCTTTAGTACACCCGGACACTGGAGTCCGACGCTGTTACCATTCATTGCTACAGCAAAAGCCCGGATGACTCAGGAGAAGTCCACCCCTGACGAGAACAAGTAAGAGACGCTAAACTGACCAAGCATAGGACCAGGGGCCATAGGAGAAACAGGGACCCCGCAGAAGGACCTCATTGCCAGTTTAGGACAAAGCCCAGAGAGGGAGAAGAAGCGGTGGGTTCAAGCACAGGCAGGACTCATAGTAACATAGTAACATAGTAACATAGTTTTTAAGGTTGAAGGAAGACTTTTAAGACCATCTAGTTCAACACATATCCTAACATGTTGATCCAGAGGAAGGCAAAAAAAACCATGTGGCAACACTAAGCTCCACATTGGGGAAAAAAATTCCTTCCTGACTCCAGATATGGCAATCAGACTAATTCCCTGGATCAACGCCCTATCAAATAATCTAGTATGTATAACCGGTAATATTATAATTTTCAAGAAAGGCATCCAGGCCCTTCTTAAATGTTAGTAGTGAGTCATTACAACATCATGTGGCAGAGAGTTCCATTGTCTCACTGCTCTTACAGTAAAGAATCCGCGTCTGTGATTATGATTAAACCTTCTTTCCTCCAGACGTAGAGGATGCCCCCTTGTCCCAGTCTCAGGCCTAAGAGTAAAGAGATCATTAGAAAGGTCTCTGTACTGTCCCCTCATATATTTATACATTATTATAAGATCACTCCTAAGCCTTCGTTTTTCCAAGCTAAATAACCCCAAGTTTAATAACCTGTCTTGGTATTGCAGACCCCTTAGTCCTCTAATGACTTTTGTCGCTCTTCTTTGGACCCGCTCTAGTTCAGCTATGTTTTTCTTATACACCGGAGACCAGAATTGTACACAGTATTCTAAGTGTGGTCGCACTAGTGACTTGTATAGAGGTAAAATTATGTTCTCCTCATGAGCATCTATGCCTCTTTTAATGCATCCCATTATTTTATTTGCCTTTGCAGCAGCTGCCTGACACTGGCCACTAAATGTGAGTTTGTCATCTACCCATACACCCAGGTCTTTTTCAGTGACAGTTTTGCCCAGTGTTTTCCAATTAAGCACATAATTATACCTTTTGTTTCCTCTGCCCAAGTGCATGACTTTACATTTATCCCCATTAAAGCTCATTTGCCATTTATCAGCCCAAGCTTCTAGTTTACATAAATCCTCCTGTAATATAAAATTGTCCTCGTCTGTATTGATTACCCTGCAGAGTTTAGTGTCATCTGCAAATATTGAGATTCTACTCCGTATGCCCCCTACAAGGTCATTAATAAATATATTAAATAGAAGCGGGCCCAACACTGACCCCTGTGGTACCCCACTGTTAACTGTGACCCATTCTGAGTGTGTTCCATTAATAACCACCCTTTGTTTCCTATCACTAAGCCAATTCTTAACCCACTTACATATATTTTCCCCTATCCCCATTGCCCTCATTTTATGTATCAACCTTTTGTGTGGCACCGTATCAAAAGCTTTTGAAAAGTCCATATACACCACATCCACTGCATTTCTTTGGTCCAGTCCAGAACTTACTTCTTCATAGAAGCTTATCAGATTAGTTTGACAGGAACGGTCCCTCCTAAAACCTCATCCCAAACCACAGAGCACAAAGACAAAGGAGGCCTCATAACTTTCTAAGGTGGAAGTCCCAAGTTGCAACGGGGACCTGGTTAATACTCTGGACTGTACCAGTTATCCTGTCACCAGTAAAAGGTACCGAAACAACAATTCCTGTGTGTCTGTGTTCCTGTCTAAACGCCGTAATTAACCGCCTTGTCTGCAGAGACGCAACTACTACTCCCCTCATCCATCCCCGTTGCCCTGAGGTAAAGCTCCACCCGTGGGGAGCTGTACCACACTCTGCTGAACCCTCCATCACCTCAGCAGCCGGCTGCAGTGCTGGTATACCCATTACTAGGTACCATAGGTGGCGTCACGTTAACAATCCCCTTTATCCCCCTCCGCTCCCCGCCATTAGGGTCCAGGGCATGGGACCGGGGACCGACCAGCCGTGATCCCTCATCAAAGCCACCATCAGCCCCGGTACCCGAGTACCCCATACCCTGTCGACCGCCTCATATAGTTCCGGGATCTTTGATGACTAGTACAATAAACGGGCTGCAAGACTTGGACCCACTCATTCAAGAGTGGGACTAACTGCAGTACCTGGTGCGGCCTTCTATATAGTCGAGCACCGGTGCTTAGGCAAATCATGAATGTGCATCACTCACAAGAACGCTAATAGATGAGGGTACTGTTGGTCAGACCCCCACTGACCAAATAAGGCCACCAGTGATAACGTTGTGAAGGAACTCTTGGTGAATCACCCAATGAACTCTGCAAATTGTCACTTCAGTAAGGAAGTGGATGAACTCCAGCGCCACCTTTAGGTAGCTCCTCAAAGTCATAGTTGCTTTTTGACAAGCCTTTTAATATGACTAGGGATTTGCCCTAGTCATATTAAAAGGCTTGTCAGAAAGCGACTATGACTTTGAGGAGCTACCTAAAGGTGGTGCTGGAGTTCATCCACTTCCTTACTGAAGTGACAATTTGCATATTTCCTAGAGGAGGGATGCGGCATTAAATCTCCTTATCTACTTAACTGTCTTCTTATGGTTGCAGGCAAACTCCTCTCCATAAGGTAGATAGCAAGTTCTCAGACCCATGAACTCTATGAGATGCAGATAGTAATATGGTCCAGAGACTGGTTTACACATCTGCCTATGAAATAAACAGATCTCAGCCACGTGTCGGTGGATTTTAGGTGCATATAGGGTTAAATAGCAAACGTTTTAGATTTCCAGATTACGGTAATTGCCCCCTTTTCTCCCAATTCCCATTCCACCGTCCCATGTCCCACCCACTGATCCCTCGCAGCTTTGAAAAAGACAGGAAAATCCTTGGGGTCAACCTTCCGTCAGCTTTATCTGTGGAGAGGCCCCGGCGTATATTTGCTATTTTTATCGCACTCCCATATAAGGAGAGCAAGATATAACAAATCCTTTTTAATAAGCATATAAAGGTCAGAGCCAGGGCCACACTCCTCTCTCTACTCAGTCTCATTAAGATGTGTTTATATTGATTTGGTTTAGATTTTAGCTAATCTCCCTCATTTGGATTAGGTAATGTTAAATGTTTTCCAAATGGCAGCATCTTAAAGGGACAGTAGAGTGATTGCTGAAATGTGCCTTTCCTGTCCTAGAAAAATGACTGGGAATGGAGTTACTATCAAATCACTGAACCCTATTCTAATCCTGAGTTACATCCTGTATTACACTCCAGAGCTGCACTCATTATTCTGCTGGTGGAGTCACTGTGTACATACATTACATTACTGATCCTGTACTGATCCTGGGTTACATCCTGTATTATACTCCAGAGCTGCACTCACTATTCTGCTGGTGCAGTCACTGTGTACATACATTACATTACTTATCCTGTACTGATCCTGAGTTACATCCTGTATTATACTCCAGAGCTGCACTCACTATTCTGCTGGTACAGTCACTGTGTACATACATTACATTACTTGTCTTGTACTGATCCTGAGTTACATCCTATATTATACTCCAGAGCTGCACTCACTATTCTGCTGGTGGAGTCACTGTGTACATACATTACATTACTTATCCTGTACTGATGCTGAGTTATATCCTGTATCATACTCCAGAGCTGCACTCACTATTCTGCTGGTGGAGTCACTGTGTACATACATTACATTACTTATCCTGTACTGATCCTGAGTTACATCCTGTATTATACTCCAGAGCTGCGCTCACTATTCAGCTGGTTCAGTAACTGTGTCCATACATTACATTACTTATCCTGTACTGATCCTGAGTTACATCCTGTATTATACTCCAGAGCTGCACTCACTATTCTGCTGGTGGAGTCACTGTGTGCGTACATTACATTACTTATCCTGTACTGATGATCCTGAGTTACATCCTGTATTATACTCCAGAGCTGCACTCACTATTCTGCTGGTGGAGTCACTGTGTACATACATTACATTACTTATCCTGTACTGATCCTGAGTTACATCCTGTATTATACTCCAGAGCTGCACTCACTATTCTGCTGGTGCAGTCACTGTGTACATACATTACATTACTTATCTTGTACTGATCCTGAGTTACATCCTGTATTATACTCCAGAGCTGCACTCACTATTCTGCTGGTGCAGTCACTGTGTACATACATCACATTACTTATCCTCTACTGATCTGAGTTAATCCTGTATATACTCCAGAGCTGCACTCACTATTCTGCTGGTGGAGTCACTGTGTACTACATTACATTACTTATCCTGTACATGATCCTGAGTTACATCCTGTATTATACTCCAGAGCTGCACTCACTATCTGCTGGTTTGAGTCACTGTGTACATACATTACATTACTTATCCTGTACTGATCCTGAGTTACATCCTGTATTATACTCCAGAGCTGCACTCACTATTCTGCTGGTGAGTCACTGTGTACATACATTACATTACTTATCCTGTACTGATCCTGAGTTATCATCCTGTATTATACTCCAGAGCTGCACTCACTATTCTGCTGGTGCAGTCACTGTGTACACACATTACATTACTTATCCTGTACTGATGCTGAGTTAATCCTGTATCATACTCCAGAGCTGCACTCACTATTCTGCTGGTGGAGTCACTGTGTACATACATTACATTACTTATCCTGTACTGATCCTGAGTTACATCCTGTATTATACTCCAGAGCTGCACTCACTATTCTGCTGGTGGAGTCACTGTGTCACATACATTACATTACTTATCTGTACTGATCCTGAGTTACATCCTGTATTATACTCCAGAGCTGCACTCACTATTCTGCTGGTGGAGTCACTGTGTACATACATTACATTACTTATCCTGTACTGATCCTGAGTTACATCCTGTATTATACTCCAGAGCTGCACTCACTATTCTGCTGGTGCAGTCACTGTGTACAACATTACATTACTTATCTGTACTGATCCTGAGTTACATCCTGTATTATACTCCAGAGCTGCACTCACTATTCTGCTGGTGAGTCACTGTGTCATAATACATTACTTATCCTTACTGATCCTGAGTTACATCCTGTATATACTCAGAGCTGCATCATATTCTGCTAGTGCAGTCACTGTGTACATACATTACATTACTTATCTGTACTGATCTGAGTTACATCATGTATTATACTTCAGAGCTGCACTCACTATTCTGCTGGTGCAGTCACTGTGTACATACATTACATTACTTATCTGTACTGATCCTGAGTTACATCCTGTATTATACTCCAGAGCTGCACTCACTATTCTGCTGGTGAGTCACTGTGTGACTACATTACATTACTTATCCTGTACTGATCCTGAGTTACATCCTGTATTATACTCCAGAGCTGCACTCACTATTCTGCTGGTGGAGTCACTGTGTACATACATTACATTACTTATCTTGTACTGATCCTGAGTTACATCCTGTATTATACTCCAGAGCTGCACTCACTATTCTGCTGGTGCAGTCACTGTGTACAACATTACATTACTTATCCTGTACTGATGCTGAGTTATATCCTGTATCATACTCCAGAGCTGCACTCACTATTCTGCTGGTGGAGTCACTGTGTACATACATTACATTACTTATCCTGTACTGATCCTGAGTTACATCCTGTATTATACTCCAGAGCTGCGCTCACTATTCAGCTGGTTCAGTAACTGTGTACATACATTACATTACTTATCTTGTACTGATCCTGAGTTACATCCTGTATTATACTCCAGAGCTGCACTCACTATTCTGCTGGTGCAGTCACTGTGTACATACATCACATTACTTATCCTCTACTGATCCTAAGTTACATCCTGTATTATACTCCAGAGCTGCACTCACTATTTGCTGGTGGAGTCACTGTGTACATACATTACATTACTTATCCTGTACTGATCCTGAGTTACATCCTGTATTATACTCCAGCAGCTGCACTCACTATTCTGCTGGTGGAGTCACTGTGTACATACATTACATTACTTATCCTGTACTGATCCTGAGTTACTCCTGTATTATACTCCAGAGCTGCACTCACTATTCTGCTGGTGGAGTCACTGTGTGCATACATTACATTACTTATCCTGTACTGGATCCTGAGTTACATCCTGTATTATACTCCAGAGCTGCACTCACTATTCTGCTGGTGGAGTCACTGTGTACATACATTACATTACTTATCCTGTACTGATCCTGAGTTACACCCTGTATTATACTCCAGAGCTGCACTCACTATTCTGCTGGTGCAGTCACTGTGTACATACATTACATTACTTATCCTGTACTGATCCTGAGTTAATCCTGTATATACTCCAGAGCTGCACTCACTATTCTGCTGGTGGAGTCACTGTGTACATACATTACATTACTTATCCTGTACTGATCCTGAGTTACATCCTGTATTATACTCCAGAGCTGCACTCACTATTCGCTGGTCAGTCACTGTGTACATACATTACATTACTTATCCTGTACTGATCCTGAGTTACATCCTGTATTATACTCCAGAGCTGCACTCACTATTCTGCTGGTGGAGTCACTGTGTACATACATTACATTACTTATCTGTACTGATCCTGAGTTACATCCTGTATTATACTCCAGAGCTGCACTCACTATTCTGCTGGTGCAGTCACTGTGTACAACATTACATTACTTATCCTGTACTGATGCTGAGTTAATCCTGTATATACTCCAGAGCTGCACTCACTATTCTGCTGGTGGAGTCACTGTGTACATACATTACATTACTTATCCTGTACTGATCCTGAGTTACATCCTGTATTATACTCCAGAGCTGCACTCACTATTCTGCTGGTGGAGTCACTGTGTCATACATTACATTACTTATCCTGTACTGATCCTGAGTTACATCCTGTATTATACTCCAGAGCTGCACTCACTATTCTGCTGGTGGAGTCACTGTGTACATACATTACATTACTTATCCTGTACTGATCCTGAGTTACATCACTGTATTATACTCAGAGCTGCACTCACTATTCTGCTGGTGCAGTCACTGTGTACATACATTACATTACTTATCTGTACTGATCCTGAGTTACATCCTGTATTATACTCCAGAGCTGCACTCACTATTCTGCTGGTGCAGTCACTGTGTACATACATCACATTACTTATCCTCTACTGATCCTGAGTTACATCCTGTATTATACTCCAGAGCTGCACTCACTATTCTGCTGGTGAGTCACTGTGTACATACATTACATTACTTATCCTGTACTGATCCTGAGTTACATCCTGTATTATACTCCAGAGCTGCACTCACTATTCTGCTGGTGGAGTCACTGTGTACATACATTACATTACTTATCCTGTACTGATCCTGAGTTACATCCTGTATTATACTCCAGAGCTGCACTCACTATTCTGCTGGTGGAGTCACTGTGTGTACAATTACATTACTTATCCTGTACTGATCCTGAGTTACATCCTGTATTATACTCCAGAGCTGCACTCACTATTCTGCTGGTGGAGTCACTGTGTACATACATTACATTACTTATCCTTACTGATCCTGAGTTACACCTGTATTATACTCCAGAGCTGCACTCACTATTCTGCTGTGCAGTCACTGTGTACACACATTACATTACTTATCCTTACTGATGCTGAGTTATATCCTGTATATACTCCAGAGCTGCACTCACTATTCTGCTGGTGGAGTCACTGTGTACATACATTACATTACTTATCCTGTACTGATCCTGAGTTACATCCTGTATTATACTCCAGAGCTGCGCTCACTATTCGCTGGTTCATACTGTGTACATACATTACATTACTTATCCTGTACTGATCCTGAGTTACATCCTGTATTATACTCCAGAGCTGCACTCACTATTCTGCTGGTGGAGTCACTGTGTACATACATTACATTACTTATCTTGTACTGATCCTGAGTTACATCCTGTATTATACTCCAGAGCTGCACTCACTATTCTGCTGGTGCAGTCACTGTGTACACACATTACATTACTTATCCTGTACTGATCCTGAGTTACATCCTGTATATACTCCAGAGCTGCACTCACTATTCTGCTGGTGGAGTCACTGTGTACATACATTACATTACTTATCCTGTACTGATCCTGAGTTACATCCTGTATTATACTCCAGAGCTGCACTCACTATTCTGCTGGTGCAGTCACTGTGTACATACATTACATTACTTATCCTGTACTGATCCTGAGTTACATCCTGTATTATACTCCAGAGCTGCACTCACTATTCTGCTGGTGGAGTCACTGTGTACATACATTACATTACTTATCCTGTACTGATCCTGAGTTACATCCTGTATTATACTCCAGAGCTGCACTCACTATTCTGCTGGTGCAGTCACTGTGTACATACATTACATTACTTATCCTGTACTGATCCTGAGTTACATCCTGTATTATACTCCAGAGCTGCACTCACTATTCTGCTGGTGGAGTCACTGTGTCCATACATTACATTACTTATCCTGTATGATCCTGAGTTACATCCTGTATTATACTCCAGAGCTGCACTCAGTATTCTGCTGGTGGAGTCACTGTGTACATACATTACATTACTTATCCTGTACTGATCCTGAGTTACATCATGTATTATACTTCAGAGCTGCACTCACTATTCTGCTGGTGCAGTCACTGTGTACATACATTACATTACTTATCTTGTACTGATCCTGAGTTACATCCTGTATTATACTCCAGAGCTGCACTCACTATTCTGCTGGTGCAGTCACTGTGTACATACATCACATTACTTATCCTGTACTGATCCTGAGTTACATCCTGTATTATACTCCAGAGCTGCACTCACTATTCTGCTGGTGCAGTCACTGTGTACATACATTACATTACTTGTCTTGTACTGATCCTGAGTTACATCCTATATTATACTCCAGAGCTGCACTCACTATTCTGCTGGTGGAGTCACTGTGTACATACATTACATTACTTATCCTGTACTGATGCTGAGTTATATCCTGTATCATACTCCAGAGCTGCACTCACTATTCTGCTGGTGGAGTCACTGTGTACATACATTACATTACTTATCCTGTACTGATCCTGAGTTACATCCTGTATTATACTCCAGAGCTGCGCTCACTATTCAGCTGGTTCAGTAACTGTGTCCATACATTACATTACTTATCCTGTACTGATCCTGAGTTACATCCTGTATTATACTCCAGAGCTGCACTCACTATTCTGCTGGTGGAGTCACTGTGTGCGTACATTACATTACTTATCCTGTACTGATGATCCTGAGTTACATCCTGTATTATACTCCAGAGCTGCACTCACTATTCTGCTGGTGGAGTCACTGTGTACATACATTACATTACTTATCCTGTACTGATCCTGAGTTACATCCTGTATTATACTCCAGAGCTGCACTCACTATTCTGCTGGTGCAGTCACTGTGTACATACATTACATTACTTATCTTGTACTGATCCTGAGTTACATCCTGTATTATACTCCAGAGCTGCACTCACTATTCTGCTGGTGCAGTCACTGTGTACATACATCACATTACTTATCCTCTACTGATCCTAAGTTACATCCTGTATTATACTCCAGAGCTGCACTCACTATTCTGCTGGTGGAGTCACTGTGTACATACATTACATTACTTATCCTGTACTGATCCTGAGTTACATCCTGTATTATACTCCAGCGCTGCACTCACTATTCTGCTGATGGAGTCACTGTACATACATTACATTACTTATCCTGTACTGATCCTGAGTTACCTCCTGTATTATACTCCAGAGCTGCACTCACTATTCTGCTGGTGGAGTCACTGTGTGCGTACATTACATTACTTATCCTGTACTGATGATCCTGAGTTACATCCTGTATTATACTCCAGAGCTGCACTCACTATTCTGCTGGTGGAGTCACTGTGTACATACATTACATTACTTATCCTGTACTGATCCTGAGTTACACCCTGTATTATACTCCAGAGCTGCACTCACTATTCTGCTGGTGCAGTCACTGTGTACACACATTACATTACTTATCCTGTACTGATGCTGAGTTATATCCTGTATCATACTCCAGAGCTGCACTCACTATTCTGCTGGTGGAGTCACTGTGTACATACATTACATTACTTATCCTGTACTGATCCTGAGTTACATCCTGTATTATACTCCAGAGCTGCGCTCACTATTCAGCTGGTTCAGTAACTGTGTACATACATTACATTACTTATCCTGTACTGATCCTGAGTTACATCCTGTATTATACTCCAGAGCTGCACTCACTATTCTGCTGGTGGAGTCACTGTGTACATACATTACATTACTTATCTTGTACTGATCCTGAGTTACATCCTGTATTATACTCCAGAGCTGCACTCACTATTCTGCTGATGCAGTCACTGTGTACACACATTACATTACTTATCCTGTACTGATGCTGAGTTATATCCTGTATCATACTCCAGAGCTGCACTCACTATTCTGCTGGTGGAGTCACTGTGTACAAACATTACATTACTTATCCTGTACTGATCCTGAGTTACATCCTGTATTATACTCCAGAGCTGCACTCACTATTCTGCTGGTGGAGTCACTGTGTCCATACATTACATTACTTATCCTGTACTGATCCTGAGTTACATCCTGTATTATACTCCAGAGCTGCACTCACTATTCTGCTGGTGGAGTCACTGTGTACATACATTACATTACTTATCCTGTACTGATCCTGAGTTACATCATGTATTATACTTCAGAGCTGCACTCACTATTCTGCTGGTGCAGTCACTGTGTACATACATTACATTACTTATCTTGTACTGATCCTGAGTTACATCCTGTATTATACTCCAGAGCTGCACTCACTATTCTGCTGGTGCAGTCACTGTGTACATACATCACATTACTTATCCTCTACTGATCCTGAGTTACATCCTGTATAATACTCCAGAGCTGCACTCACTATTCTGCTAGTGCAGTCACTGTGTACATACATATTACATTACTTATCTTGTACTGATCCTGAGTTACATCCTGTATTATACTCCAGAGCTGCACTCACTATTCTGCTGGTGCAGTCACTGTGTACATACATCACATTACTTATCCTGTACTGATCCTGAGTTACATCCTGTATTATACTCCAGAGCTGCACTCACTATTCTGCTGGTGGAGTCACTGTGTGCGTACATTACATTACTTATCCTGTACTGATCCTGAGTTACATCCTGTATTATACTCCAGAGCTGCACTCACTATTCTGCTGGTGCAGTCACTGTGTACATACATTACATTACTTATCTTGTACTGATCCTGAGTTACATCCTGTATTATACTCCAGAGCTGCACTCACTATTCTGCTGGTGCAGTCACTGTGTACATACATTACATTACTTATCCTGTACTGATCCTGAGTTACATCCTGTATTAATACTCCAGAGCTGCACTCACTATTCTGCTGGTGCAGTCACTGTGTACATACATTACATTACTTATCTGTACTGATCCTGAGTTACATCCTGTATTATACTCCAGAGCTGCACTCACTATTCTGCTGGTGCAGTCACTGTGTACATACATTACATTACTTATCCTGTACTGATCCTGAGTTACATCCTGTATTATACTCCAGAGCTGCACTCACTATTCTGCTGGTGGAGTCACTGTGTACTACATTACATTACTTATCCTGTACTGATCCTGAGTTACATCCTGTATTATACTCCAGAGCTGCACTCACTATTCTGCTGGTGGAGTCACTGTGTACATACATTACATTACTTATCCTGTACTGATCCTGAGTTACATCCTGTATTATACTCCAGAGCTGCACTCACTATTCTGCTGGTGCAGTCACTGTGTACATACATTACATTACTTATCCTGTACTGATCCCGAGTTACATCCTGTATTATACTCCAGAGCTGCACTCACTATTCTGCTGGTGAGTCACTGTGTACATACATTACATTACTTATCCTGTACTGATCTGAGTTACATCCTGTATATACTCCAGAGCTGCACTCACTATTCTGCTGGTGCAGTCACTGTGTACATACATTACATTACTTATCCTGTACTGATCCTGAGTTACATCCTGTATTATACTCCAGAGCTGCACTCACTATTCTGCTGGTGGAGTCACTGTGTACATACATTACATTACTTATCCTGTACTGATCCTGAGTTACATCCTGTATTATACTCCAGAGCTGCACTCACTATTCTGCTGGTGGCAGTCACTGTGTACATACATTACATTACTTATCCTGTACTGATCCTGAGTTACATCCTGTATTATACTCCAGAGCTGCACTCACTATTCTGCTGGTGAGTCACTGTGTACATACATTACATTACTTATCCTGTACTGATCCTGAGTTACATCCTGTATTATACTCCAGAGCTGCACTCACTATTCTGCTGGTGCAGTCACTGTGTACATACTTACATTACTTATCCTGTACTGATCCTGAGTTACATCCTGTATTATACTCCAGAGCTGCACTCACTATTCTGCTGGTGCAGTCACTGTGTACATACATTACATTACTTATCTGTACTGATCCTGAGTTACATCCTGTATTATACTCCAGAGCTGCACTCACTATTCTGCTGGTGCAGTCACTGTGTACATACATTCACATTACTTATCCCTGTACTGATCCTGAGTTACATCCTGTATTATACTCCAGAGCTGCACTCACTATTCTGCTGGTGCAGTCACTGTGTACATACATTACATTACTTATCTTGTACTGATCCTGAGTTACATCCTGTATTATACTCCAGAGCTGCACTCACTATTCTGCTGGTGCAGTCACTGTGTACATACATTACATTACTTATCCTGTACTGATCCTGAGTTACATCCTGTATTATACTCCAGAGCTGCACTCACTATTCTGCTGGTGCAGTCACTGTGTACATACATTACATTACTTATCCTGTACTGATCCTGAGTTACATCCTGTATTATACTCCAGAGCTGCACTCACTATTCTGCTGGTGGAGTCACTGTGTACATACATTACATTACTTATCCTGTACTGATCCTGAGTTACATCCTGTATTATACTCCAGAGCTGCACTCACTATTCTGCTGGTGGCAGTCACTGTGTACATACATTACATTACTTATCCTGTACTGATCTGAGTTACATCCTGTATATACTCCAGAGCTGCACTCACTATTCTGCTGGTGGAGTCACTGTGTACATACATTACATTACTTATCCTGTACTGATCCTGAGTTACATCCTGTATTATACTCCAGAGCTGCACTCACTATTCTGCTGGTGCAGTCACTGTGTACATACATTACATTACTTATCCTGTACTGATCCTGAGTTAATCCTGTATTATACTCCAGAGCTGCACTCACTATTCTGCTGGTGGAGTCACTGTGTACATACATTACATTACTTATCCTGTACTGATCCTGAGTTACATCCTGTATTATACTCCAGAGCTGCACTCACTATTCTGCTGGTGCAGTCACTGTGTACATACATTACATTACTTATCCTGTACTGATCCTGAGTTACATCCTGTATTATACTCCAGAGCTGCACTCACTATTCTGCTGGTGCAGTCACTGTGTACTACATTACATTACTTATCCTGTACTGATCCTGAGTTACATCCTGTATTATACTCCAGAGCTGCACTCACTATTCTGCTGGTGAGTCACTGTGTACATACATTACATTACTTATCCTGTACTGATCCTGAGTTACATCCTGTATTATACTCCAGAGCTGCACTCACTATTCTGCTGGTGAGTCACTGTGTACAACATTACATTACTTATCCTGTACTGATCCTGAGTTACATCCTGTATTATACTCCAGAGCTGCACTCACTATTCTGCTGGTGAGTCACTGTGTACATACATTACATTACTTATCTGTACTGATCTGAGTTACATCCTGTATTATACTCCAGAGCTGCACTCACTATTCTGCTGGTGGAGTCACTGTGTACATACATTACATTACTTATCCTGTACTGATCCTGAGTTACATCCTGTATTATACTCCAGAGCTGCACTCACTATTCTGCTGGTGAGTCACTGTGTACATACATTACATTACTTATCCTGTACTGATCCTGAGTTACATCTGTATTATACTCAGAGCTGCACTCACTATTCTGCTGGTGCAGTCACTGTGTACATACATTACATTACTTATCTTGTACTGATCCTGAGTTACATCCTGTATTATACTCCAGAGCTGCACTCACTATTCTGCTGGTGCAGTCACTGTGTACATACATTACATTACTTATCCTGTACTGATCCTGAGTTACATCCTGTATATACTCCAGAGCTGCACTCACTATTCTGCTGGTGCAGTCACTGTGTACATACATTACATTACTTATCTGTACTGATCCTGAGTTACATCCTGTATTATACTCCAGAGCTGCACTCACTATTCTGCTGGTGGAGTCACTGTGTACATACATTACATTACTTATCCTGTACTGATCCTGAGTTACATCCTGTATTATACTCCAGAGCTGCACTCACTATTCTGCTGGTGGAGTCACTGTGTACATACATTACATTACTTATCTGTACTGATCCTGAGTTACATCCTGTATTATACTCCAGAGCTGCACTCACTATTCTGCTGGTGCAGTCACTGTGTACATACATTACATTACTTATCCTGTACTGATCCTGAGTTACATCCTGTATTATACTCCAGAGCTGCACTCACTATTCTGCTGGTGCAGTCACTGTGTACAACATTACATTACTTATCCTGTACTGATCCTGAGTTACATCCTGTATTATACTCCAGAGCTGCACTCACTATTCTGCTGGTGGAGTCACTGTGTACATACATTACATTACTTATCCTGTACTGATCCTGAGTTACATCCTGTATTATACTCCAGAGCTGCACTCACTATTCTGCTGGTGCAGTCACTGTGTACATACATTACATTACTTATCCTGTACTGATCCTGAGTTACATCCTGTATTATACTCCAGAGCTGCACTCACTATTCTGCTGGTGGAGTCACTGTGTACATACATTACATTACTTATCTGTACTGATCCTGAGTTACATCCTGTATTATACTCCAGAGCTGCACTCACTATTCTGCTGGTGCAGTCACTGTGTACATACATTACATTACTTATCCTGTACTGATCCTGAGTTACATCCTGTATTATACTCCAGAGCTGCACTCACTATTCTGCTGGTGCAGTCACTGTGTACATACATTACATTACTTATCTTGTACTGATCCTGAGTTACATCCTGTATTATACTCCAGAGCTGCACTCACATTCTGCTGGTGGAGTCACTGTGTACATACATTACATTACTTATCCTGTACTGATCCTGAGTTACATCCTGTATTATACTCCAGAGCTGCACTCACTATTCTGCTGGTGCAGTCACTGTGTACATACATTACATTACTTATCCTGTACTGATCCTGAGTTACATCCTGTATTATACTCCAGAGCTGCACTCACTATTCTGCTGGTGGAGTCACTGTGTACATACATTACATTACTTATCCTGTACTGATCCTGAGTTACATCCTGTATTATACTCCAGAGCTGCACTCACTATTCTGCTGGTGGAGTCACTGTGTACATACATTACATTACTTATCCTGTACTGATCCTGAGTTATTATCCTGTATCATACTCCAGAGCTGCACTCACTATTCTGCTGGTGGAGTCACTGTGTACAAACATTACATTACTTATCCTGTACTGATCCTGAGTTACATCCTGTATTATACTCCAGAGCTGCACTCACTATTCTGCTGGTGGAGTCACTGTGTCCATACATTACATTACTTATCCTGTACTGATCCTGAGTTACATCCTTATTATACTCCAGAGCTGCACTCACTATCTGCTGGTGAGTCATGTGTACATACATTACATTACTTATCCTGTACTGATCCTGAGTTACATCATGTATTATACTTCAGAGCTGCACTCCTATTGCTGGTGCAGTCACTGTGTACATACATTACATTACTTATCTTGTACTGATCCTGAGTTACATCCTGTATTATACTCAGAGCTGCACTCACTATTCTGTGGTGCAGTCACTGTGTACATACATCACATTACTTATCCTCTATGATCCTGAGTTACATCTGTATAATACTCCAGAGCTGCACTCACTATTCTGCTGTGCAGTCACTGTGTACATACATTACATTACTTATCTTGTACTGATCCTGAGTTACATCCTGTATTATACTCCAGAGCTGCACTCACTATTCTGCTGGGCAGTCACTGTGTACATACATCACATTACTTATCCTGTACTGATCCTGAGTTACATCCTGTATTATACTCCAGAGCTGCACTCACTATTCTGCTGGTGGAGTCACTGTGCGTACATTACATACTTATCCTGTACTGATATCCTGAGTTACATCCTGTATTATACTCCAGAGCTGCACTCACTATTCTGCTGGTGGAGTCACTGTGTACATACATTACATTACTTATCCTGTACTGATCCTGAGTTACACTGTATTATACTCCAGAGCTGCACTCACTATTCTGCTGGTGCAGTCACTGTGTACACACATTACATTACTTATCTGTACTGATGCTGAGTTAATCCTGTATATACTCCAGAGCTGCACTCACTATTCTGCTGGTGAGTCACTGTGTACATACATACATTACTTATCCTTACTGATCCTGAGTTACATCCTGTATATACTCCAGAGCTGCGCTCACTATTCAGCTGGTTCAGTAACTGTGTACATATATTACATTACTTATCTGTACTGATCCTGAGTTACATCCTGTATTATACTCCAGAGCTGCACTCACTATTCTGCTGGTGAGTCACTGTGTACATACATACATTACTTATCTTGTACTGATCCTGAGTTACATCCTGTATTATACTCCAGAGCTGCACTCACTATTCTGCTGGTGGAGTCACTGTGTGCGTACATTACATTACTTATCCTGTACTGATGATCCTGAGTTACATCCTGTATTATACTCCAGACTGCACTCACTATTCTGCTGGTGCAGTCACTGTGTACATACATTACATTACTTATCTTGTACTGATCCTGAGTTACATCCTGTATTATACTCCAGAGCTGCACTCACTATTCTGCTGGTGAGTCACTGTGTACAACATTACATTACTTATCTGTACTGATCTGAGTTAATCCTGTATATACTCCAGAGCTGCACTCACTATTCTGCTGGTGAGTCACTGTGTACATCATACATTACTTATCCTGTACTGATCCTGAGTTACATCCTGTATTATACTCCAGAGCTGCCTCACTATTCTGCTGGTAGTACTGTGTCTAATTACATTACTTATCCTGTACTGATCCTGAGTTACATCCTGTATTATACTCCAGAGCTGCACTCACTATTCTGCTGGTGGAGTCACTGTGTACATACATTACATTACTTATCTGTACTGATCCTGAGTTACACCTGTATTATACTCCAGAGCTGCACTCACTATTCTGCTGGTGCAGTCACTGTGTACACACATTACATTACTTATCCTGTATGACTGATTATTATATCCTGTATTATACTCCAGAGCTGCACTCACTATTCTGCTGGTGCAGTCACTGTGTACATACATTACTTATCCTGTACTGATCCTGAGTTACATCCTGTATTATACTCCAGAGCTGCACTCACTATTCTGCTGGTGAGTCACTGTGTATACATTACATTACTTATCCTGTACTGATCCTGAGTTACATCCTGTATTATACTCCAGAGCTGCACTCACTATTCTGCTGGTGGAGTCACTGTGTCATACATTACATTACTTATCCTGTACGATGATCCTGAGTTACATCCTGTATTATACTCCAGAGCTGCACTCACTATTCTGCTGGTGAGTCACTGTGTACATACATTACATTACTTATCTTTTACTGATCCTGAGTTACATCCTGTATTATACTCCAGAGCTGCACTCACTATTCTGCTGGTGCAGTCACTGTGTACATACATTCACATTACTTATCCTGTACTGATCCTGAGTTACATCCTGTATTATACTCCAGAGCTGCACTCACTATTCTGCTGGTGCAGTCACTGTGTAATACATTACATTACTTATCCTGTACTGATCCTGAGTTACATCCTGTATTATACTCCAGAGCTGCACTCACTATTCTGCTGGGTGCAGTCACTGTGTACATACATCACATTACTTATCCTGTACTGATCCTGAGTTACATCCTGTATTATACTCCAGAGCTGCACTCACTATTCTGCTGGTGGAGTCACTGTGTGCGTACATTACATTACTTATCCTGTACTGATGATCCTGAGTTACATCCTGTATTATAACTCCAGAGCTGCACTCACTATTCTGCTGGTGGAGTCACTGTGTACATACATTACATTACTTATCCTGTACTGATCCTGAGTTACACCCTGTATTATACTCCAGAGCTGCACTCACTATTCTGCTGGTGCAGTCACTGTGTACACACATTACATTACTTATCCTGTTACTGATGCTGAGTTATATCCTGTATCATACTCCAGAGCTGCACTCACTATTCTGCTGGTGGAGTCACTGTGTACATACATTACATTACTTATCCTGTACTGATCCTGAGTTACATCCTGTATTATACTCCAGAGCTGCGCTCACTATTCAGCTGGTTCAGTAACTGTGTACATAATTACATTACTTATCCTGTACTGATCCTGAGTTACATCCTGTATTATACTCCAGAGCTGCACTCACTATTCTGCTGGTGGAGTCACTGTGTACATACATTACATTACTTATCTGTATGATCCTGAGTTACATCCTGTATTATACTCCAGAGCTGCACTCACTATTCTGTGGTGGAGTCACTGTGTGCGTACATTACATTACTTATCCTGTACTGATGATCCTGAGTTACATCCTGTATTATACTCCAGATCTGCACTCACTATTCTGCTGGTGCAGTCACTGTGTACATACATTACATTACTTATCTTGTACTGATCCTGAGTTACATCCTGTATTATACTCCAGAGCTGCACTCACTATTCTGCTGGTGGAGTCACTGTGTACATACATTACATTACTTATCCTGTACTGATCCTGAGTTACATCCTGTATTATACTCCAGAGCTGCACTCACTATTCTGCTGGTGCAGTCACTGTGTGCGTACATTACATTACTAATCCTGTACTGATCCTGAGTTACATCCTGTATTATACTCCAGAGCTGCACTCACTATTCTGCTGGTGCAGTCACTGTGTATATACATTACATTACTTATCCTGTACTGATCCTGAGTTACACCCTGTATTATACTCCAGAGCTGCACTCACTATTCTGCTGGTGGAGTCACTGTGTGCGTACATTACATTACTAATCCTGTACTGATCCTGAGTTATATCCAGTATTATACTCCAGAGCTGCACTCACTATTCTGCTGGTGGAGTCACTGTGTACATACATTACATTACTTATCCTGTACTGATGATCCTGAGTTACATCCTGTATTATACTCCAGAGCTGCACTCACTATTCTGCTGGTGGAGTCACTGTGTACATACATTACATTACTTATCCTGTACTGATCCTGAGTTACACCCTGTATTATACTCCAGAGCAGCACTCACTATTCTGCTGGTGCAGTCACTGTGTATGTACATTACATTACTTATCCTGTACTGATCCTGAGTTACATCCTGTATTATACTCCAGAGCTGCACTCACTATTCTGCTGGTGCAGTCACTGTGTACATACATTACATTACTTATCCTGTACTGATCCTGAGTTACTGTATATCCTGTATTATACTCCAGAGCTGCACTCACTATTCTGCTGGTGGAGTCACTGTGTACATACATTACATTACTTATCCTGTACTGATCCTGAGTTACTGTATATCCTGTATTATACTTTACTATTAATCCGCAGCTTTCAAAGCTTATACAGTCCTCTACAAATGTTTTAGGCTACTATGGAAAAAATGCTGCAAAGTCAGAATGCTTTCAAAAATTGAAATGTTAATAGTTTATTTTTACTAATTATCAAAATGCAAAGTGAAGGAACAAAAAAGAAATCTAAATCAAATCACTATTTTGTGTAACCTCGCTTTGCCTTTAAAATAGCATCAACGTATCATTTCTCTAGGTACACTTGTGCACAGTTTTCAAAGCAACTCAGCAGGGAGATTGTTCTAAACATCTTGGAGAACTAACCTCCTATCTTCTGTAGATGAGACTTGTGCAAATCCTTCTGTCTCCTTATGGAATCCCACACAGACTGGAGGATGAGATCAGGGCTCTGTTGGGCCATGTTATCACTTCCAGGACTCCTTCTTCTTCTTTACACTGAAGACATTTCTTAATGACATTGCCTTTATGTTTGAGATCGATCTGCACCAATCAGACGCCTCCCTGATGTTATTATATGATGGATAAGTATCTGCCGGTATTTCTCAGTATTGAAGATACCATCTTGACCAAATCCTCAACTCCATTTGCTGTAATGCAGCCCCAGATTTGCAAGGACCCTCCACCGCACTTTACGTTTACCTGCAGACGCTCATTATTGTTCCAGCCCCAAAGTGAAAAACTGCCTTTTGTTACAATCAAAATTTCACATCTGACTCATCAGTCCTGAGCACCTGCTGACATATTCCTACACCCCATTTCGTATGTTTTTGTGCATAGTTTAGTTGTTTGTCCTTGTTTCCATGTCTAAGGTATAGTTCTTATCCATAAGACCACCTCTGGCCAGTCTTCTCCAAACAGTAGATGAATGTAGCTGGGTTCCTCTGGTTGCTTCCAGATCCAAGCTGATGGCACTGCTGGACATCTTCTAATTTCAAAGGAAAGTAATCATGATATGTCTTTCATCTGCTGCACTAAGTCTCATTGGGCAACCAGTAAGGCTGGCTTCACACCACGTTTATTTGCTGTCAGGTTCTGTCCGGTGTTTTGCAGGATGCACTGGACAGAACCTGACAGCCACGGACAAAACAGAACTGGAAGACAAATATGTCTTCCGATTCTGTTTTCTGGCGGAATCAGCGGCTTCCGCTGTCCAGTGCTGAAATATCATGATAGGAGGGAGCTAGCCACGGTGCTGAAATTTCAGCTGCCGCTGTTCAGGTGCTGAACAAGCGCAGCTTGAATTTCAAAGCCGCCGCTCATTCAACACCTGGCGTCCAGGAACCGGATCCAGACAGACAGCAAAATGGATGGCAAATAGCTGCCATCTGGCCCCATAGCATGGGCGTACCCAGGATCAAAACTAGGGGGGGGCAAGCTATGGTCGTTCCCGCCTCCTGTGGTACTCTGACATGCCGGCCGTAACGTCATATCCGGCCCGATGCATTGTGGAGGCAGATCACGTGTTCGGCACGGCTCTGGCACATGCGCAGTGCACATGTTGAAGCTGCCTGTACACGTCATAAGCCCCCACAATGCACTGGACCAGATATGACATTCCGGCCGGCATGTTAGAGTACCACAGGAGGTGGGAATTTCAAAAAGAGGTGGAAACAACAGAAGGAACGCTGACAGCCTTTAAAGGGAACCTATACAGGACAACACATGCTCATTACATACACATCATACATATTTTTGACATAGGGACACAAGCCACACACACACATACACAGACAAAATACACACACACACACAGACAAAAGCCACACACACAGACAAAAGCCACACACACACAGAGACAAGCCACACACACACAGAGACAAGCCACACACACAGAGACAAGCCACACACACAGAGACAAGCCACACACACAGAGACAAGCCACACACAGAGACAAGCCACACACAGAGACAAACCACACACACAGAGACAAGCCACACACAGAGACAAGCCATACACACAGAGACAAGCCACACACAGAGACAAGCCACACACAGAGACAAGCCACACACAGAGACAAACCACACACACAGAGACAAGCCACACACAGAGACAAACCACACACACAGAGACAAGCCACACACAGAGACAAGCCATACACACACAGACAAGCCACACACAGAGACAAGCCACACACAGAGACAAGCCACACACAGAGACAAGCCACACACAGAGACAAGCCACACACACAGACAAGCCACACACACAGAGACAAGCCACACACACAGAGACAAACCACACACACAGAGACAAGCCATACACACAGAGACAAGCCACACACAGAGACAAGCCACACACAGAGACAAGCCACACACAGAGACAAGCCACACACACAGAGACAAGCCACACACAGAGACAAGCCACACACACAGACAAGCCACACACACACAGACAAGCCACACACACAGGGACAAGCCACACACAGAGAGACAAGCCACACACAGAAGACACAAGCCACACACACAGAGATAAGCCACACACAGAGACAAGCCACACACACAGAGACAAGCCACACACACAGAGGACAAGCCACACACACAGAGACAAGCCACACACACAGAGACAAGCCACACACAGAGACAAGCAACACACAGAGACAAGCCACACACACAGAGACAAGCCACACACAGAGAGACAAGCCACACACAGAGAGACAAGCCACACACAGAGAGACAAGCCACACACAGAGAGACAAGCCACACACAGAGAGACAAGCCACACACAGAGAGACAAGCCACACACAGAGATAAGCCACACACAGAAGACACAAGCCACACACAGAGATAAGCCACACACAGAGATAAGCCACACACAGAGACAAGCCACACACAGAGACAAGCCACACACAGAGACAATCCACACACAGAAGACACAAGCCACACACAGAGAGACAAGCCACACACAGAGAGACAAGCCACACACAGAGAGACAAGCCACACACAGAGATAAGCCACACACAGAAGACACAAGCCACACACACAGATAAGCCACACACAGAAGACACAAGCCACACACACAGATAAGCCACACACAGAGATAAGCCACACACAGAGACAAGCCACACACAGAGACAAGCCACACACAGAGACAAGCCACACACAGAAGACACAAGCCACACACAGAGACAATCCACACACAGAAGACACAAGCCACGCACAGAGACAAGCCACGCACAGAGACAAGCCACACACAGAAGACACAAGCCACACACAGAAGACACAAGCCACACACAGAAGACACAAGCCACACACAGGCAGACACAAGCCACACACAGGCAGACACAAGCCACACACAGGCAGATACAAGCCACACACAGGCAGATACAAGCCACACACAGGCAGATACAAGCCACACACAGGCAGACACAAGCCACACACAGGCAGACACAAGCCACAGACAGGCAGACACAAGCCACACACACACACACAATCCACACAGACAACCCCGCCATAGGGCACCCAAATCATATTCAGCCCCCTCATAGGGCTCCTGTATCATATACAGCCCCTCCATAGGGCTCCCATCATGAGAGCCCTATGGGGGGTTGTATATGATACAGTAGCCCTATGTGGTGGGCTGTATATGATATGGAAGCCTTATGGGGGGGCTGTATATGATGATATTGGAGTCCCATCTCATATACAGCCCCCAAATACACCATACAGTCCTCATATCATATACAACAGTCCCCCATAGGGCTCCTATATCATAGGCTGCATATGATATGGGAGCACTATGGGGGGCTGTATATGATATGGGAGTCCCATATCATATACAGACCCCTAATGCCCCATAGGGCTCCTATATCACATATAGCTCCATAGGGCCCCCATGTCATATACAGCCCCCCATAGGGCTCCAATAATGGGAGCCCTTTAGGTGTCATATATATGAATGATATAGGAGCCCTATAGGGATGCTGTACATGATATGGGAGCCTATGGCGGCAGGGCTGTATATGAGATGGGAGTATATGTCATCTCATATACAGCGCGCAGCCCCCACATAAGGCTCCCATATACAACCCTCTGGGCTCCCATCACCCCAACCCCCCACCCCCCAGATCACTTTTTTTACATACATCTATTTTTAAAAGTCAGTTACTGTTGCCTCTCGTGATGTCTTGTCTCTGACTTCACTCTTCACTTTTGTAGCTCTTCTCGTGCTCCTGGCTCCAACCTCCCTCCTCACCAGCAGTGTCCCCAGACGGTCCCCACTCCAGCTTGCACCGCAGCCGCAGGGACTCAGCCTCAGCACTCAGTGGTGATGTCACTCATGACATCACTTCTGGTGAGTCCCCCTGCAGGCCTGCCTGCCGAGCTGATCATCATCTGCAGTCGGCAGACACCGCCTGAGGCTGAGCCTGAGGGCGAGATGATGATCCATCCTGCGCCCCTGCCTGCTGGCTGCTGCAGCTGCTGGCCTGCCGCCCCATGTCACACACTGCGGCTGTCATGTCTCTGAGACACTGACTGAGGCTGAGCTGAGCGGCGCTGACTGAGGACGGAAGTAAACTAGCCAGCCGCGCGGCGCCGCTACAGTGAGGTGACGGTGACAGGTGGAGGCTGAGCGGAGGTGCGGTCGCCGCCTCAGCTCAGCAGCCTCAGCCACTGAGTGTGACTGACATACCAACACTACAGTAGGTGCGCGCGGCGCGCACACAGTGCCGCGCTCACCCCTTCCTCATGAGGGGGGGCAGCCTCTTGGGGGGGGGGCAGCTGCCCCCCCCCCTGCCCCACGCTGGGTATGCCCATGCCCCATAGGGATACAATAGG